>JABFPN010000103.1:0-73457 GCA_022817305.1 Leptoteleia sp. ZL-2020 | reverse complement strand
AGTAAAATGAAGTATCCAGATAGTAAATCGATTTATCGATATCGCGCGGTCGATAATGATGCGCGGTCGATAATGATGCGTACCTAGCCTATTTCCAATTATATTTCTTAATTGTGTTTTGTTTAAACATTCTTGTGGAAGTGGCGTTTGACAGCATTTAACCTTATAGAAATAATTGATGTGTTTAAAGGTTTATGTACTTAAGTTCGGTTTTTAATTCATTATAATTTGTATTAGCAGGTTATTATTTTATTGACAGTTTAATTTACTATCCAGATAGTTCAAAAAATTATCCAGATAGTAGTGTGCTCTACTATCCACAGATATTAAAGTTTACTATCACAGATATTCAGAAAAACTATCTAGATCATTATTTTAACTATCTATTTCTCTCAGTGTATATCGATCATATATGGCAAAAAAAACATATATGTACATGAATCGTTTATTTCCTTATATGAAATTCTTAAAACATATATGGACCATATAGGTTCCATTTTTACTATGGAAATTTCTCAGTGCCTGGTCCTAATCAAGAAAACCTGACCTGATCATTCTCAGGTTTTCATTCCCTGATCAAGGCCATATTCATACCGGTAACTTATCTTAAAAATAAGTCGTTGAACTTAACGTTCATATTGAATGGCTATCCCAAGATACCGCTAATAAAATAATATTAATTTCACTCGGGATAATAACAACAAAAAGAAAAATAACGTATTAACAGTAAAAATGATAATTGTATAAATTAAACTCGAGGAAGGATTTTACATAAATTTCTGGCCTTTTTTTTGCTCAGTTACGATATGAAAACGTCGATACTTGTCGCTAATTAAGTGCCGGGCATAAAAACCGTCTCGCGATTTATATAATATCAGTGGACACGAGTTATTTCATCTATGTCGCGACTTGTCAGTGAAAGTGCGCCGGGGATATTTTAGATGACGAGACATCGCTCTGGGCCGTACGGTACGATTGCGACTTTTATGTGACACGTATTTAGAACGAGTCTAATCAGTCGACTGACTTCTGTAATACGATTAACTTGAATGCGAAATGAAATACTGGCCTCTCAACTTTGATACCATTGCACTCCGTATAATTTTCATTCTTCTTCTCATTTCAGATTCAAAAATTTATTAAGTTTCGTTAACTTTTAATTTTTGGAAATGTGTCAGAAAACACTGTCATAACTACTTTCCTAAAATCAGTTTAAAATAAGTTTATTATAACATTTATAGAACGCAGACTTTTTCCAAATTTTGTTATGTACCTTAACCAGGGTATATTACTTATGTACCTGACCTTGTTATATGGATATACATGGTAGATATATGGCAATAATTGATGTAATATTCTAACCATGTATGATTTTAATTATTTCCCCGTATATATACTTAATACATATATATATATATATGGCCATATATGTATTAAAGGAAAAACATATATGTCCTTATATGTCTCATTTTTACTAGGGTATATTACAATTTTTCAGAATTAAATTATGACTGAAAGTCTGAAAAGTATTCTGAAACAATTCTAAAATATCTTAAATATAAAAGATTTTCCAGGTACCTTTTGAAGGAATTCCAGGGAATTATAAATCTGTTGAAAGAAATATCTGGAAAACAAAAAGGAAGCACTGATTGATTGCATTTGAAAGGATGTGAAAACTGAGACAAAGAATACTAAGGCAATATTTATTCACATTTTTTTTTCAATTTGTGCACTAACAACATTTTAATCTTCAGTTCCGTTATTTCCTCATGGAATGTCATTAAAAGTTTTCTTTCAATTTATCATAAAATTAATAGATCCCTGCAATTCCTTAGAAACTCTTTTTATATCCCCATTAAAATGTCAATGTTTCTTTTGACAAGTTGCAAGGATAGTTAACATAATTCTTGCATAACGCCGTCTTTAACATTGACGAGAGAACTTGAGGTTTTTTGTCTGCGCCCAGACGAAAGCGGATCAAAAATCACAAGCGTGGGAAGACCACGTCCGTCTGCGATATTCGCAGTCAAACAATAGGTCTCAGCCTACATAAGTGTGCATGCGCGGCGACACAAATTTCCTCGTTCCTCAGCCGGCGCGCTTTTGCAGAATCGAAGGACTCTTTACGTGCCACGGGTCATTAGCTTCGCATACATCCAATGTCGCGTCAAACTTTTCCCATTCAGATTTCTTCGGCTAATTCTTTTCTCTCTCCTTTTTCTCTCTATTTTTTTTTGTCGTTCAATAACACATTTGGTCGGGCGATTTACTTAAAAGTAACACTGAACAGCGATGTTTAATGAACTGCGAAAAAACTTGTTCTCACTTTTCGCCTGCTAAGAAAGGCAATTTTAAAATTTTCTTCTTTTGTCTTTATTTAATGGTATAGGTTGGACAAGGGAAGATATAGTAGAAGTTCAAATTAAATTAAACCTGCAATTCGAAGGAAAATATGTTCGGAAATGTACTTCGGGTTATAATTAAAAATATCGTTGGGCCAGTGTTATAGCATTAATTTTTCATGCCATGTGTTCATCCTTTTCTAACCGCGGTCATTGAAAAGAGACGGAAGTACGTTTCATCAGAGGAAATCGCACCGTCAAACGGTTCCCTCGACGAGCCACGGCGAAATTAATCATTTTGGCGGAGAAAAAAAAAATTGAACGGCGTATCGAATGACAAAAGGAATTTCAATAAAACCGTCGGCGTTACAAAACACTTGGCAACTCGTACCACGAGATACTTATCAAACAAATAACACCACGCGGCAGGTCATTATTTATATTTTGACACCGCGAGTTATTTCGCGTGATTGTTAATCACAATATGGACTGAATTAATGGAATAACAAATGGATTATTTATTAATGGGGCTGATTTATGTTTCCGCCAGTGGGTCGTTTGCGGAAAAAAAGATTCGTTCCGCGCGGCCATGGAAAAACGTGACGATGTTTAAAGAGTTTCAATTTAGACCTCTTATCAAATGCCAGTAATGAGACAGTATTGTATCAAGGGTACTAAACGTACCTTAGAAAACATATATGGACAGTATGATCCATGAAATTGTTAAATCATATATGGACCAGATGGTCCACGAAATTGTTAAAACATATATGGACCATATGATCTATGAAATTGTTAAAACATGGACCATATGGTCTATGAAATTGTAAAAACAGATCGTATGATTCATGAAATTGGTAAAACATATATAGATCATATGATCCATGAAATTGGTAAATCATATATGGACCATATGGTCCATGAAATTGTTAAAACACACATGGATCATATGATCCATGAAATTATTACAACATGGACCATATGGTCCATGAAATTACAAAAACATATGGATCATATGATCCATGAAATTGGTAAAACATATATGGATCATATGATCCATAAAATTGGTAAATCATACATGGACCATATGGTCCACGAAATTGTTAAAACATATATGAACCATATATAGCTATATATGTTTTTTATTAAAACTTCTATACTCATATATGGACCTATATGTTCTTTCTTAAGAATTAAATATCAATTATTGTCATATATTGACCATGTGTATCCATATATGGCCATACCTGGATTAAGAAGAAACATACATGGGTCATATATGGATTAAGAAAAAACACATATCCATTCATGTTCGATTCTTACTAGAATCTATATAACATAAAATTGTGCCTCCACTACGGACCACTGCAACAAAAATTGGACTTCTTCGAACTTCAATGTATTCAATCATTGGACCATTTCGTTGACACACTTTTAATCATTCGTCCTACATTTGCCAAAGGTGTAACCTTTGAACGATTAAGGACCGCTTGTTCGAAAAGTGGGACGCGACTAGTTTTGACCGGCGCTTTCTTGGCGACCCTACTGTGTCAAGACCCGGCAGTGTTTTGACGCGAAATTGAGCGGAGCTTCGGCCCGTATGTAAACACTCGTAACCCAGTTGCGCGGCGCCGTGTTTCCACGACCCAGTTAATCGCCGCGAAGGTTCCCTCGGCCGTTGGTTATTTTTTTTTTTTTTTTCGTATTTGCATTGATTTATTTTGGTGTTCGCCTAGTTCTTTTCCCTCTTGCCACTTCGCCCGTATCGCCGCGTTCATTCATATTTGTGTCGTTGACGCGCTTTCTCACGCGCGCTATTCGTTGAATAAGGTCGGAATCGTGCCCCGTAGAAAGGGAATATGATGTTGCGGGCGCGCGCGCGCGCACCGGCTGTATATTGGGACAGGTGATTCGGCCGGGCCGCGTTACCGTTATCCCGCGCTCCTCTCGCATCCGTCCTCCGCGTTTCTTTCACATTCGCAACAATAACGCCTATGTTATTGCCCGACGAAAACCCCGGGCAAATGTGCCTTTGTTTTCTCTCTCTCTCTCTCTCTCTCTCTTTATCTTTCTCTCACTCTCCTTCTCCCTCTCTTTCTTCATATTTTCGACTAATTTTCGTGGGAACAGGAAGCGATTTCGATGATTCAGTTTTTTAAAGACCCTTTTGAGAAGTTTTCGAGAAAATTATTTTTCAGACACAATTGAATTGAAGAGTGAGAAGTGTTTCGTGACATTAAAGGTACCATATACTTCTGTCTCTCTCTCTTGAATGAAATATTTCTACAAATTTAGTTCCAAGTGTTTCTTTCACATGGACAATTATTTTGCAAATTTAAGCGACAATCATCGTACAATTGTGTGCAAAAAAAAAAATAAACGTCGACTAGGACGTTCCAATGTAATTTAATGCCATGCATTTAAAATTACAATGGCTCCGTAATTGTGACTATTTCGTAAGATCTTTGTCGTAAATTTGCCACTCCGCGTGTGAATATAATTGATTTTACAAACCAATTGTTTAATCCGTGCCTGGCAAAGTTTTCTTAAAACGAAGGTCCTCGGGACAATAGTTAGAATTTTTAATTTATACGCAAATTCATTTCAATTTGAATTCGATGATGTAATGTTTTAAGGCTCGGTGTAGGCCCAAAGATAAAAATTTATTAATTTTAAATAATTAGGTTTAATTGGACAAATTTAGTTAAAGCAAAGGAAAAATTTATTTGAAATAAAATTAATAAATGGAATGGAGTAACCCTATATGGTCCATATATGTTGTAACAATTTTATATAAGGAAATGAAAAGTTCATATATGGTTCATATATGCGTTTCCTTAATCCATATATGGCCATTTATGGTCGATGTATGGCAAAAATTGATATCCATATGAGGAAATTATTAAAAGCATATATGGTTAAAGTATTACATCAATTATTGCCATATATGGTCCATATATGTTGTAACAATTTCATATAAAGAAATAAAAAGTTCATATATGGACCATATATGCGTTTCCTTAATCCATATATGGTTATATATGGTCGTTATATGGAAAAAATTGATATCCATATAAGGAAATTATTAAAAGCATATACGGTTAAAATATTACATCCATTATTGCCATATATGGACCCATATATGGAGTAAAGAAAAACATATATGTCCATACACGCATTTTTTATTTCCTTATGGAATTGTTGAAACATATATGGACCATATATGTTTCATTTTTAATAAAGAAAATCGTTTTTCAAATAAATTTATTTGTTTCAATGTCTATTTATTTAAAAATAATAAATTTTTTCTCTATGTCTATGATCGATTTTCTCAACGAACACGATCACCGCGTCGCCGTTCAAGTATTCACGGTGATTGATTATTTTTTTTCTTCTTCTTTTCCTTTCTTTTTTCCTTCCTTTTTGTCAGGCCCTGAAAATAATAAGGCGATGGCAAAGCGTGTAGCGGACGGCTAATGTGCCTTTTGTTTAGTCTCGCACGGCGGCCAGGCGTAGCCGGCAAGAATGCAGAAAGCGCTCGGAAATGATTAATCGACTCGTTTAGTTCGCCTCGCGTTAATTAATAGCCTCTATTTGAACCGAGACCGTTGTTTGCGGGCGCGCGCGCTTTGCCCAATATTCAGATTATACCGCCGTTTGCGGCGGGCAAGAAAATTATTAATTAGACCCAACGTCCCTTGCTATTTCTTGCGCTATCGACGCGATCTCGTATCGGGTATGTTTCAATAGCCGGTCGGTTTATCGGCATAATGTTTGCCGCGCGCAAATGTGGATTGTACGCCGAGAGAAATTTCTTAATATAATTATTATTGTAAATGGTACAGGGAGATTTACAAGGTGGAGGGATTTTAGACAAATTTTCAATATCATGGTATGAAAACTTAAAAACGATACACGCAGATGGTCCATAGTAAAAATGAAACATTTGGTCCATATGTATGGTTCATAGTAAATATGAAACATATATGGTCCAGAGTAAAAATGAAACATAGTGCATAGTAAACTTGAAATGTACATGGTCCATAATAAACATGAAATATATGTGGTCCACAGTAAAAATGAAACATATGGTCCATAATGAAAATGAAGCATATATAGTCCATATGTATGGCCCATAGTAAGTATGAAACATATATAGTCCACAGTAAAAATGAAACATTTGGTCCATATGTATGGTCCATAGTAAATATGAAACATATATGGTCCAGAGTAAAAATGAAACATATAGTGCATAGTAAACTTGAAATGTACATGGTCCATAATAAACATGAAATATGTGGTCCACAGTAAAAATGAAACATATATGGTCCATAATGAAAATGAAGCATATATAGTCCATATGTATGGCCCATAGTAAGTATGAAACATATATGGTCCACAGTAAAAATGAAACATGGTTCATATGTATGATCCATAGTAAAAATGAAACATATATGGACCACATATGTTTTAACAATATGTTTAAAGTACGAAATTCTCTATATTAAAAAAAAGAACTGCCGAAAGAGTTCAATTCACTCTTATATTATAATAAATTAATCGATACTTTCACCTTTGGAAAGCCATTGAAACCAGCGCGGCCGACAGACGCGATTTTTCGCACAAACCGTTTACGCAAACTAGTTGGACCAGTGATAATAAACAGGGGGTGGGGTGGGGAGGCTGGGAGAGGAAAAAAAAGGCGAATACTTGCGATAACCGTAATATGCGTGTCGCTTATCGTAAGCGCAATATAAAGTAGGAATTAGTAATTGTCAGCCGAGTGGCGACAATTTTTTTTTTTTAAGCACATTCCCCCGGCGTCGAGGGCGCGAGTTAACATCTTTATAGATCTCTCATTGATCACGACCCCGCTGTGATTATATCGCTTTATTATACGGACATTCAAGATAACGCACTTTAATCGACATATCGAACATTTTAATCCGCTCGCTCATTATACTGGCCCCGGATAGTAAGCTATGTGATTTTTATTGACATTACTTCCAAGCCACTGTGGTTGGAAAAGTAACTAGGAAATCTATGCAAAAGAGTTCGCAGAACGAAGTGGCAATGAAAAGTAGTTTCAACTGAAAAAATGTACGCGCAGAAGAATGAAACATATGGTCCATATATGTTTCAACAATTTTATATAAGGAAATAAAAAATTCCTATATGGACAGATCCTTAATCCATATATAGCCATATATGCCTTTAATAATTTTCTTGTAAGGATAATAATTATTACCATTTATGGACCATATATAGATTTAATAATTTCCTTATATGGAACTCAATTATTGCCATATGTCGACCATATATAGCCATATATGGATTTAATAATTTCCTCGTATAGAAATCAATTATTGCCATATATGACCATTTTATGGATGAAGGAAAAACATATATGTCCATATATGAACTTTTTATTTCCTTATACGAAATTGTTGAAACATATATGGACCACTTGTTTCAATTTTTATTGGGATATGTTTATCAGCATTTCAGTATTTTTTTCCCCTCGAATGTTGAGTCAGTTATTTGTTCGAAGATTCTAATAATAATTTCATGACGGGGATGGCATTTAAAGAAATATGCTCATATGTCGAAAGACTGTCGGTAGGGAAAGGAAGAGAAAAGATCGCGCGGAGAAGAGAGACGCGACAGTAGTTTTAGTAGGTCGTACGATTTAGCCGCGTTTCGTACGGGCCGAAGCTCGTCTGTAAATCATCGTGTCGCATTATTCAGCGGTCAGAAAACAACCGAAAACTTGATTTTGCGGGGCCGACTCGTCGGCGAAAAAACCGTATCGAATATATTTATGCCCGCGCGCCATATACACCAGAAGGAATAAACTGTGCGACGGGATATTCGCCTTTTAAACAGTTCGATAATCGGATTGGTATGTTGTTCGGCACAAATGCGTATTGTATTCAAATAGGGGATTTCAATTCCAACTCAATCGATTCCAGTTTCTTTATTTCAACCCAAACACTTTCTGGTTATCTTTTCGGTTGTAAAAAAAGATTGCATTTTAATGGGCAAACTGTTACTCGTAGGGAACCGTCCCTGTGGAAGTTAGAAACCGGAAGTACGGTATCAAATATGTGGTCCATATGTGGTCCATATATTTTTTAACAATTTTATATAAGGAAAGAAAAAATTCATATATAGACATGTATGTTTTTCCTTAATCCATATATGAGCATATATGTGTTTCCTTAATCCATATGTGGTCCATATATGGTCTATAGACGGCAATAATTGATTTTCATATAAGGAAATTATTGGTTAGAATATAATATCAAGTATTGCTATGTATCGACCATATATATACCATATATGGATTAAGGAAAAACATATAAGTCTATATATTAAATTCTTGAAACATATATGGACCATATATCTTTCATTTTTTACCAGGGTTTTTGATATTTATTGGCAGTAATATTCAATATTGTTTCAGGGTACTTACCTCGACTGAAAATGATACTTGGACAGTTTTGACCGTCGAAAGCTATAGCATCTTCTCGCGTATACTTCGTTAATGGCATCATAAATATTATTCTAATCACCCGACAGTTACGCAACTGCCATCCGCAAGATTGATTCCGCCGTTGTTTTTGTCGAATGAGAGCATTATGCGACAAGAGATCCCCGCAAGAAAACGCAATTGAAATCGGACAACAACTTTCATCTGGTTCTTATTTTCCGCATTCGCGGTGCCATAAAAGTCAATCGTCTGACCAGTTTTTTTCCCCCCCAATTTTTTTACCAACTCTTATCGTCTTTCTACGTGACAATCGCCAAGATTGACGTTTCGTAGATGGAAAAAATTTCTTTTAGTTTATCTCATAGCTTCCTTATCTTGGATTTTAAAAGTGTCAACAAAACACTTTGGTCAATGATAAGTAGGATAGGTACATACCCTATGTGGATAGGTAATCTTAGTAAAAATGGAATATATATAGTCTATATATGGTCCATTTATGTTTAATGATTTCATATAAGGAAATGACAAATTCATATGTGGACGTATATGTTTTTCCTTAATCTGTATATGGTCGTATATGGGCGATATATAGTATTAATTGATATAATATATATGGTCATATATGAATTAAGAAATATATCAATACCCTAGTAAAAATGAAACATCTATGGACCATATATAATTCATTTTTAGTATGGTAATAGAAATAAGTTAGGGAGATAGAAATTTACAAGAAATCTCATTTATTTAGTAATAAACTAGTATATTTACATTCCTAACTTATACCTATCTAAAAGAAGTCTGTAATTTTTGCATAACAACCACAATTCCTGGAAAATGCCGCAAATTAACGCGAATTACCTAAAATTGCATTACTCAACTAATTTTTGGTATTTCAGATTTTTTTCCTCCTTCGCGGACATTTGAGACGGTGCGAATTTGCAAAGAAGAAAACGCAAAAGTTGGGAAGCAAAAGGGGCCTTCATTAAGAATGTTTTCCGCCGTTGGAAAAAAAGATTACGCTCCGACATCCGCTCTTTGACTCGGCGCGGTTGGGATCCCCGTAATTTCCTGTGCACACGACGTCGTCCCGCGTTTTGTTTGCGATGCTTTTAAATCTCGTGTACGTAACGTCGCGAGTGTGCAAACGAGACGTCCCTCGTCGGTCCATTGAGTGAAATTTATGGATTAACATTGGGAAAAGGGAATCGATTTGCGCGACGCTGCGCAAACGCCGGCTCTTTGCCTTCTTTGTTCACTCGGCGCTTTCCAGCGCGCGACCACTTCCTATTCCGCGGCGACAGGTTTCTGCGGTCGCACAAAAATCCTCCTGGCAAACTTCACGGTCGTTTTTCTTCCACTTCATTTTATATATATTTTGATAATAAACTTGGGATTGTTTGCTTGAAAAACATTGAGCCAACTTCTACGGTCTTATGATAATTAAGGGGAAATCAATGATCGTTATTCCATCCTTTTTTTTTCTGTCTATCTCTCTTTCTTTTTCGTTGACAGATAATGGAAATGAAGAATGAAACGTTTTTGATATTGTCTGTGTACAAAAGTAATGCTTCTGATTATTCGGAATTTTGTATTTTGAAAACGTTTCACTTTTCAGGCTTATTGACAGATATATGTATTTGTTTTTTAAGACAGCATTGATTTTAAATGATAATTTCGTGGCGCGTCGAAATTTAAATAGTTCTTTTTTTTGCAGATTTAATTTATTGTTAACGAACTTCTGCGGGAAGAACCTGATTTTACAGGAATTTATTTGACAAGAATGTTTAGCGATTATTTATGTTAAGGAGATGGAATAAGTTGATTAAAGCTGTGAAATATGAAATGAACAATATTTGGGATCTTGCTAACAATGTGGTTTTTTTAAAGAATATTTAAAAGACGACTTTATACACAAAAAAAAAATTTTTTGTCAAGTTTTATCAGTGATAATTACCTTGTCAATTAAAATAAAGCCATAAAATTCAGGATAAAGAGATAAATATCCTAGTAAAAATGAAACATGTATGATCCATATATAAGGAAATAAATAATTCGTACATGAACATATATGTTTTTCCTTAATCCATGTATGACCATATATGGTCGGCATATGGCAATAATTGATATAAAATTCCAGACATATGTGCTTTTAATAATTTCTTTATATGGAAATCAATTATTGCCACATATGGGTTAATGAAAAACATATATATCCATATATATGAATTTTTTATTTCCTTATATGAAATTGTTAAAACATATATAAACCATATATTTGAATTTTTACTAGGGTAATAAAATCTAAAAGTATCGTCTTCCAGAAATACTTTTCTATGAAGATCCATTTTCTTTCTTAGCAAGATGTAACAGTATTTATCTATGAATTAGAAATTTTCTATTAAAAAAAAAAACAATAAATTTACTAATATATATTATAAATAACGTTCAACCTTGCATTCCCAAAGTTTGCTCAATGTTTTCTCTTTAAAGAACTAAAATTTCCTCGGAAATCTTCATTTTTCTCACACTTTTTCATTCGTTATTACAATATTTTCCTTTCGATCGTCATACTTTTAAAATTCTGATATGCAAGATGTAAATGACCCAAGTCGTCAATTTCTCTCCTCAAATTATTGAACATAATTTTAAAATCCAACAAAATATAAGCTATAAAAAAAAACTTGTTACTTCTAACGGATAATTTTAGTTTATCGAATAGAATCGCGGTGTATTTTACCACGATGAAATAAAAAAAATTGTACGGGAAACTGATGGAAGGCTCCCGATTGGCCGAATGATTCTAGATTGTTCGGAATTTCTCGTGCACTTGATATCGGTTACGATTATGCCGGGCTGATAGAAGGCACACCTGACCCATTGGTAAGGCACAGGTTGCCGCGGCGCGTCACTGGCCAGACTCCTCAGCTGTGTGTCAGGGGGCCAACCTAACGGTCCGCAGCATCCGATGTCTCTTCATTCATGTGCGCCGATCGTAACTCGTCTTGCCATCGGCCGCGCGCCGCCTCTTCGGCTATTCACGAAATTTCCGAAATTTCATCGTCCCTTTTGACCTCCATTCGTGGACCTATTGACATAATTGTACCAACTTTCGTTCATCCACTTATCCCGCTTGCTTTTCGGTGCATTCCATTTTTTTCTTCTTCTTTCCACTCGAAAACTTTCGAGCGCTGCACTGTACTGAGATAAAAAGTTACAATAAAATTTACCATACCTTCTGGCAGACAGTGTCTGCTATTTTACCATTCCATTGCAGTAAAATTTTATGTATGGTAAAAATGAAACATATATGGATATATATGGTTTTTCTTAATATATGGTCGTATATAGAGATATCTATTTTTTCTTAATTCAGATATGGACATATATAGTTGCCATATGGTAATAATTGGTTTCAATATAAGGAAATTATTGTAACCATGTATGGGTAGAATATTATATCAATTATTACCATTTATTGACCATGTATATCTATGTATGGCCATATATGTATTAAGAAGAAGCATATATTACCATATATGTTTGATTGTTACTAGGGTATATTAAATTTTTTATTCAGTATGGTAATAATTACCATAATTCCTGGCAACTTCACCAAAATCATATAAAGATTTTACTATATTACTATACATGTTTCCCCTTAATCCATATACATTCATATGTGGATCTACGTGGTCAATATATGGAAATAATTGATATAATATTCTACCCATATATAGTTACAATAATTTCCTCATATTGAAATCAATTATCCCCATACATCAACCATATATAGACTATATTTGTGACAGTCTTACTATAGGCTATAGTTAGTTTTATTATAATTTTATTCTCAGTCTAGTGAAACGGAATTGGAAAGGGACCATTAACTCAAAAGACAGACACCGAAGCAGAACGTCAATGAAATTGAAGTATTTCATAAAACATATTCGCAAAAGGTGGTCGTTTATTTGTCGACTGGTGGCACCGTAGCGACAGACAAATGAGAAAGTCGATTTATTATGCGCGAGTGAAACAAAACGTATCTAATTAAATTTGATGCCATGCGCTTTGTGAAAATGTGTCGTTTTTCGTTTCATTTTCTTACGCTGACGGACGACGTGATTAAAGTCATAATTGCTTCAAATTAAATTTATTACACCGCGCACGGTTGTTCCATTGAATTTTTACTTTCACAATTTTATTATGTCAAATTATTATTTCTAAATAATAGTTGTACATTTTAATTGATGATCGTTCAAGATTCAAATAGAAATTTTGTATCCATAATAAATAAAGGGGAAATTCGAGGAATTGTTATTGCAGCCAGAAGTACTATAACTGTAACTACAAAAATATTGAAATATTTATCGCTTCATCCAAAAGTGTGCTTCAGCTTGAAGCTCCTGTACTATCCACAAAACTGCCTTTGTTTTCCCTAACAATGTTCACTTTTCTCAGCGAGCGTTGAAAATACTTAATCTCACACCTGAATGATTGAAGAAAAATTTTTTTACGCGACACATATTCCGCCGCTAATCTCATTAGTTTCCTCGTGACGGAAACAAAACGAGATGTCAAACAAAAGGAGGGAAATAGAAATGTTTGCCGTGGCGAGACGCGTCGGTGCGTGTCGCTTGCATTTTTACATGCTCGTAAATACAAATAATCATAAGTGAGTGGAAGAAGAGGGGGTAGATGGGGGGGGGGGGGGTTCTCGAGTACGTACGTATACGTAGGTATACGTAGTAGAGGTATACGTACGCGCGTTATCAGCCCCGAGGCCCGTTTGGCCGAAGAAGGAAACCGTGTCACCGACAGCAAAGAAGAAGCGACTCTCAAGAGGGGGCCACTTCTCCCGCGGACAATAAGCAATTCATTTTAATTATAATGCCAATCGGCCGGAAACCGTTACACGCAACAAACCATCCCTAGTAAACATGAAACATATATGGTCCATACATGGTTCATATGTGTTTTAACGTTTTTATATAAGGAAATAGAAAATTCATATATGGACATATATGTTTTTCCTTAATTCATATAATGGACCATATCTGAACGTATATGTTTTTCCTTAATTCATATATGGAACATTTTTGGACATATATGTCTTTCGTCAATCCATATATGGCCACATAAGCATTTAATGATTTCCTTATAAGCAAATCAATTGTTGTCATATATCGACCATATATGGCCATATATGGAAATCAAATATCATATATCGACCATGTATGGAAATCAAATATTGCCACATATCGACCTATATATATTTCATTTTTACCAGGAAACTCAAAAGACATTACATTTGTATCAATAAAATGACCCATTTCAAGTTATAATTAAGGTTGATGGACGTATCTGATTCAGAAAACTCTATTGCTTCAACTCGATTTTAATTTTGATTCAACATAATACTTTTTAACGCAGCGTATTCGACGAAGACACTGGAAGGGAAGAATTTTCGTTTGCTCGTTGGCAAAATACCGCAACATATAATTGCCGTGTATTGTTGTTTGGCGCAGCCTATCCGAAACTGACAGAAATAAAGAAAGGGAGAAATATATCGACGGCATCCAAAGGTCGAGGTGCACCGGGGTGCGGTATGCGAGAAACGACGCGCACCCATCTCACTCGCGTGCACCTCGCAGCGAGCCTTGCCTCGGCCACGAGATAGGATGTTGATTTACAACGTCAGCGGCCGGAGAGACGCCATTGTTTGGACTAACCGAAGAAACGAACGATGGTCAACGGCTTCGCCGGTAATGGTAACAGAGTGCGAGCTTCCAGTCTGATTGTGAGAGGCCTTCTCCAGTTTAAACCGACGTCATAAATACCAATATGGAAACCACCGCGTAATCTTCTTGGAATTCCGCACTCCGGATGTACTTTGGAACGTACGACTACCGACCTTTTCTTTTTTTTCCCTCTTTACGGGCCGTTCAATCAATTTTAACGCTTCCATACGTCGCCAATTCGTATCGTTACGCCTAGTTTCATTTAATTACTCTAACCGCTTTGAAGTTACCAGATGGCAATTACACTTGTCTTGGTAAAGTGTTGCTGCTTGAGTGTCCTGGTGAAGAAGTCTGAAATCGTTAAGAAAAGGTCTGAAAAACGGCTGAAAATATTGTTGAAAAGGTGTCCAAGGGCCTCCCAAATTTAGTAGCTTTCAATGGTTCAAATTTGGTTTAAAGAAATTTGATAGAAGCTGGAAGAAGCTGGGGGGGAAATCGAAAGAATGTTAGAAATTACTGAAAACGAAAGATATCTATGTTACTGTTTATAATAAATAAATGAATGTTTAAAGTGATTCAGTACATGACATTTCCCAACCCCAAATGAAGGTCAATCCCCAACGCTTTCTGCGAAAGTTAACATGAAAGGTTAAAAGAGCACCAAAATTTTATTAAAGAACCTTAAAAACCTATCAAAAGTAGACCAGAAAGACTTACCATTGACCCCTATGTAGGGTTAGGACATGTAAAGTACTGTCTAACTATTATATATAAATAAATGCTTAAGATGCATTCAGAGAAATTTATACACTAATTAAATTTATTATTAATAAAACTAAGAAATATATTCTTCAAGGTTTTTTTTGGTCTTTGCAAACTTCTTCTACGTGTATAATTGACTTGAATTAAAAGTCAATATAAATTTTACGACTTATCGTTGTAAAAAGTTGCAGTTACTAAATTCAGACGTAACTCGATTCAAACTATACACGTTGATAATAATGATTTTTACTACCGAAGAGAATTACGCCAATTTTTATCACATTACCCACGTTCAATGCGTCAAAGTTAATAGAAATAATGCTAATATCATATAAACTTTCTAATCGTAAAAACTTTTATAAAATGTACACTGAAAGGTATTCCTTTTTCCAAGTAAATTTCTTTTTTCTACTCAAAGTGGTCACAATGATCTACCTGAACAGAAACATATTGAACAATTAAGACCCCAAAATTTAGAGAGAATAAAGCTATTAGAAGTTTCCTTTATATTTGCAAAGATTTTTCCAAAGTATTTCTTCCGGTGTACAATTTACAAGTTATATGGGAAATAACTGGCGGAATAATCTTTCGTGGATCTCATAAAAATGAGACGGCCGTTAATGATCGGTTTGCATGGTAGGATAATAAAAATGCGCATTTGAAACGGCGGTACGTCAAACGTGACATGTCATTGTCTAATTTCCAACGCTTGCTTTGTATTGCAGATGAGGAAATTGCGGGACAGCGAAAGGCTTCAACAGATACGCCTGGCGCCACGCATCGAGGAGAAAATACCACCCGAGGATCATGCGGTTGGTATTTCCTAGTTCTTTTTCTTCTTTTTACACAATCAAAGGTTAATGAGATACCTCGTAATAATTTGTCGAATAAAATTTTGCTATCGGAAAATTGAATCGTCCGTTATTAATGGACGAATTTCGATGAGCACAGTAATTGGAATATCACTGGCTAATTATTATGAATATCAGTATAATTAAGAATATCAGTATAATTAATAATATTTTAAAGCCTGTTAAGACCATAATAATCATCACGTTAAAACCATCGTAATACATTTCTAATTAGTTTCGTTGACTTTATAGGTTCTGAGAGAAATTTAATTATAGTTACCACTATATTTTAGAAGAACTCGAAGACGTGTGTGGAAATTTATAATATTCCTTATAATATGCAGGATTTTTAACGAAAACTTTACCGCTAGTCTACACAGTCACTTAGAAGTATAAAGACTGGGTGTAAATTTAGGGCACGCCCCTCTTACATTCACACTAAAATCTAAATGAGATCTATTTTTTTCCTTTATAACATTTAAAATCCTACATATTATTCTAAGAAATATTATAATTGGACACACAAATCCCTGAGATATTAAAAAATGATAATATATGGACATATAAGGAAATTATCAAATGCATATATTACTGGAATATTATATCAATCATTACCTTTTAATTAAGAAAAAACATATATGGACCATACAGTTTTCTTCAAAAATATTCACAATCAAAAATCTTTTAACATTTAATTGCAATATTCAATTTGTTTTTTAATGTTTACAAATGGAGAGAACGATTAATATTCATTTTCTCCGGAAACTGTAGTATTATTCGACTTTTGTGTTTTACTTTCATTCACGAAGCAATCGCGGAACAATCTGTTGTGTACGGTCGTAACATGAGACATTAAAATTCATCCCTAATTCGAAAGATAGTATCCAACTGCTGGGTGTTCCGTTTGAGTGACTGAAAGAGGAAGTTCATGGTGGCAACAAAGAATTATATTTTCGTTGTATCAGGACGAACTGCACTGAAAGAGGGATACTAAAACCGGATGATGATGTCACAAAACGGTCTAAACCAAAGTACCTATACAGGCGGATGCGTCATTACGGATGAATTTCTGAAATAAACAAAAGGAGTGGAGAACAATTTTGGGAGAAAATCTTTATAGTGTTGAAATATAAATTAAAGTACCGCGTATACTATTTTGCTAAATCTAATTTCTTTCACAAATTCTTTCACGACTTTTAAATAGTAGCCTAGTAAAAAGGTAACATATATGGACGTATATGTTTTTTTTTAATCCATATATGTTTTTTTCTAAATATATATGTGACCATACATATATGGATATACATAGTCGATATATAGCAATAACTGGTATAATATTCTAGCCATATATACTTTGAATAATTTCCTTATATTGAAATCAATTATCACCATATATATGTCCATATATGTTTCATTTGTCCCAAGATACATACAATTAATTATATATCAATTAAAAATGTTCAGTTAAAATCTGCATATTAAATTAAATCAAGCACATTGAATACGTGAATTAGACAGATAATTTGTATAGTACTAAAAATTAATTAACAATTTCAGCGACGCTACTGAAGAACTAGGCCAAACGAAACACGCGATTCGCCGTCTTTATCTCGACGAGATTCGTTCGATATGCTAATCGTTACATATATCTGTTTATTAATCCCTGCTTCGTCGATTAATAATGATAAATCGTTTTGAAAACTGATCCATAACGGGTTATTATGTCCTAGATACTCATCGGAAGATACTTATCATCGCGCTAACTGGTATCAAAAATGCTCACGAAATTAATTGAATTGGCCGGTCTCGTAATTTGAGTGCCGCGATACACGGTCACTTTGCAATTAGATTACGGGAACAAATTTGATAAATACGAAACATTTACAAAATGGTGCTTTTCCCAATATTTCTTTATGATCGGATTATACTTTGATGGTAATAATGTGTATGTTAATATAAATTACTGTCGTATCATTAATCGATGATCCGTGCGAGGCAATTAATCAAAAATTATCAAAGGAAATCAATTAATGAGAAAACGCGCAATGATATTTTAATGAAAAGTAAATTATAATAAATTTATAATCATATTGCAATTTCAAATAAAAATTAATAATTAAGGATAAGATTAATACCAGATGTATATGATGATAAAAATGATAGTTTGGATATTTTGTTTAAAAATATTTTGGACCCAGAAATTCCTCCTTTTAATGTAAAAGTTTTCCAAATAAAACTTGGAATAATAAAGGTATGAGTCAGCAGACGCCAAAGATTAAAGGAAAGAAGGAATTAAAAAGAAAAAATTGCGCCGAATCATAAATTAATCGTAACGCGGAGACATCAAAGAGGGTATAAATAACGCGCAAACTTCTCTCACAGGTGGTGATTTGCAAGGAAGAGTGCGACACCGCCGCGGAGGTCGAACGTCTTCGGGAATTGGCGGCCGAGCAGCAGGAGGTCATTGAGGTACTGCGCCAGGCCGTAAAGGTAATTTTATCGTCGTTATTACGACCGAATGACCCGGGGTGGCCTAATGTTCGCGCCACCGGGTCCAGTGGATTTCATCGTCAAACACCCATGAATTATTCAAATCAATTTATCTTTCTTTTCCCTTTTATTGAGTAGTTCCATGGGGGAGCTTCTTTGAACACTTCCCATCTGATATTCCACAACTTTTCCTATTTTCATCAATTTCAAAACATGACTCAAACCTCGCATTATTATTAATAAGAAATAAGTAATAATTTAACTTACATTTGCACAAAAGTATTGGATTTTAATTTTGTTAAAAAATGACAATCAAATTTGTTTAATATATTTGTAATCTTATATATTAATAATAATATAATTAACGATATATTAATAATATAAAAATATGAAATTTGATTTACTAATTTAAAAAAATGTATAACATTATTAGAACAAATATTAAGGTAACTGTAAAAACTTCAGGAAAAGGAACGAAAATTAGATCAGCTGTCAAACAAGAAACGAAAGGAGGAATTTTATCGTCAGTGGTTAGAGCTCGAGCCAGTGGCAGAAGTGGACGATGAGGAGGAACACGAGGAAGGCGATAGCGCCCTGTCCAGTGCACCACCCTCGCTTTCCCCGCAACCCGGTGGATGTGGCCAATGGCCAGCTAATAGCGTCACAAGAGAGGCCTATGAAACCGTTCTCCTAGAAGTCGAAGAACTGCAGACAAAGCTGTTAGAGGAACAGCAGGAATTGGTTCACGCTAAGAGCCAAGTTCGTGACCTCGAAAAGGCTCTTTTGCAAGAGGTAAAATCCCCCTCTTGTGTTCCATTTAAGTGGTTTATTATTTCCAAATACAACTTTGCGTTAAGAATCATTTATAATATAAATTTAGTATTCAATTTAAATTTAATTTTTAATTATATTTATTTATATTTAAATTAGATTTATTTATATTCAATTACATTTGTATTAAATAATTATTTATGGCTTTAGACTAGAGGCACTCAAAACAGTAAAAGAGCTTTAAATGAAAAATTGCGGGATTATGAAGAACGAGAAGCAGCACTGATGGCGGAAATCACGGAGCTAAGGGAACAAAACGAACTACTGGAATTCCGTGTTTTGGAACTGGAAGAGACTCCTAATTTGAGAGAGAGTCCCGAACCAGCGAGTAGTGGGATCGTGTCGCCCGAACCGATTCAGTTGTACAAGGTATATATTATTTTTATATTAATGTTAAATTATTGATTTAGTTGTAATAAGAAGTGGAACAACTTACATTCTTTATATGTCATAATAGGATCATACGAACAAGCACAGAGATAGAGCGGTTGCGACAGTAATTCCATACACGCCATCTTATACCTTGCCAGTATCACCTTTACCCCAAAAATCTCCTGTATCATTACAAGAAAGTGGCATTTTCGTGGAGGAAGAAGAAGAAGAAGAAGAAGAAGAAGAAGATGACCGCGTGATTTCGGTAGAAGTGGCCAGCAAAGGCACCCAAACGGAGGCTCCTGTTGGTGAACTTCTACAAGAAGTGCAACGTTTGCAAGAACTTCGTGCCAGAATTCAAGAAAGGACAGTTAAGGTACGTGAAATAAAATTGTATGATAAATTCTAACTTTATAAATTGCATTTATTAATGTTCAACGAAAATTAACAATCTTAGTAATTATTCTTAATCTTTTCTCTCCATATAGGTGTCAGTGCCTACCTTAACTGATGCAGAAGTTGCCACTGATCCCCTTCCAGAAGATGTTAATACAAAAGAACGTATCCGAGAACTTGAGGAACGCCTTTCGTCTTACGAAGAAATTGAGATTCAACAAGTTCAGAAACTGCAATCCTCGAAACACAAGGAAGACGAGCTGCGCGAAGAGAACTGTCGTCTTCTCGAAAGAATTTTCTTTTTGGAAAACGAAATTCGAAATCGTGGATCGAGAAAGCAAACCAACGCTTCAACCAATACCGAACTTCAAGTGCAACCACCCGTGCAAGTCAAGTCCATTATTAGAGAAAATTGCCTTGGATGCATACGTCTACACGAGGATTATGAGAGGAGAATAAGTCAACTGAATGCCTCTGAGAGCGGATTAAAGGAACAAATTGCAAGCTTAGAACGCAGGGAAAGAACATTTATCGAGACCCTGAAGCAAGCAAATCTAACCTGGTCTAAACTCGAGGTGAATTACAGTAATAAAAATGAAGAGTTGCAGGACCGGTTGAATGCTCAAATGCAGATGAATCGCGCCCTGGTGGAGCATTTGGCAACTTTAAATTCTACTGAAAAAGGGGATGTAGATGAACTGGATGGAGTGAGAAGTGCAGAAGAGGAATCTGGAGAAATTCGCAGCTTAAAGATGGATTGTCCGAAGTGTGGAGGACAAAAGCTTTCGGACGCGGAACAAAAAGAAATTCGAGGGTCCGATGCAAACATTAGCGTGGTTTTGCCGCGCATGCGCAAAGCGGCTAGCATCGCTACGATCAACGATTGTGTTGCGGTACGTATATTCTTTAATTTAAATTTAAAACCTTGTGGAATTGGTTCGGAAAAAGATATTTTCCTTAGTCTTCTATTCAATAAGAAATCTAACAAAATTCTTCGTAAAATTCCTACTTAGAATCCCATTGCATTTTCAATAAATATCTTTTATTAAGTATTTAATACTTAAATTTCTTATGTAGGTGGAGAATTCTGTGACAAAAATGTCGCGCGTGTCCTTGGTACCGGATAGCGATACCGGAGCGATGGTGCCACCCCCTTCACCGGAAGACGATCAGAAGGTTAGACTCAAACGGTTTAGCCGTAGCGAGCGAGAGGGTTGGGTAATGAAGAGTAGGTCCGAGAACCGAAACTTCCTCGGTGCTCGCAACTATCGTCTGACGTTGTATCAAGAAATTTGTGTATAAAAATCAACACGTTTAATTATTGTTACGAGAGCGGAAGAAAATAGGAAACGATGAACCACCGTAATTTTATTGTAAATATTTGTACAAACGTTGAAGTTCATTAACCGTTATATATGGAAAAGCAAACAGTAAACGAAAAGCAACAATGCGAAATTGGTAAGGGGAAGAGAAAAAAGATAGATAGAAATTGTAGAGCACCGAGGAACTCGAAGAGGAATGTGTTGAATTTTGAATTTAGAAAAAGGCGCAACGTTTCAACGATGGCTTTAGGGGCGATATCCAGACGGGAAGTTCATCAAGCTTCTTCGCACAGACGGACGCCAAGTCTGGCCCCAGGTCAGTCCGACTAATTGACGCAAATCGTTACACGATGAGTTTTCTCTAATCTGCGTTCCTGTGGACTTATACGCAACTGCCCATATATTTAATTTTCAGTATCTAAAATTTAATAAAAACAATGGAAAGGCTACGTTGCAGCATTAGGTCATTATTACAATTACGTTGCACAGCTGATAAGATAATTTGTCGATATTTTCAGATAACAATTAATTACCTTTTACTGTACAAATACGGTGAATAACAATTGGCAATAAAAAACTAAAATATTATTTTTATTTAAGTATATCTTAGTGATTGAATTGTATAAAATTATTTAAATTTCAAATAGATTTACGAGATTGATCGAAAATTAAATAATTTTCTTTTTTAACTATGAATTGAAATAATTTATCATTGACAATATTGACTTTTCGTTCAAATTAAATTAAAATATCGACAGATTTACGAAATTGCAGTATAAAAATAGTTGCGATTTAATGTCCTCAAAAAAGCGCTCCACTTGTATTTGTATTTCCTCCTATTTTTATTGGATGTAGCTGCCTAGATGTATAGCACAATTCCAGCTTCTAATTTTCACGGTACTTGTGTCTAAACGTGTCGTCAACAACGTCGGACCTAAAAAAAAACCTAAGTTTTTCAAGACATTATCCTTTTACATGTCATATGTCTCAGTACAGTGGAAAACTTTTCCGCGTCATTTGATATTTAATTTTATTTTTGGATAAGATTTTTCCACTGGAAGGTTGCGGGATATGTAACGAATCCAAAATCTTGTTGTAAATAATGTCGTTCTCTGTTCCTAGCTATCACTGACTAAAGTTCCATGAAGTGGTAGAAATGAAAACAAAGCAACAAGTTCTTGTGAATTTAGAATGAAACACTTTTAATTTTGTTTTTCTGTTTGTTTGTTTGTTTCCTTTTCAATTGTACCACTTCAATTTTCTCCTTCTCTTTGTACTTCCATTCTTGGTGGTGGTGTCTTTGTCTCGCTCTGGGTACATGTTTAAAATCGAGAACCACAACAGAAATACGCTTACAGATATCTTTACAACACACCAAACTCGGGTTGGGATTTATTCGTAAATAAATACAAAACATTGTAAATTTCTTGAACCCTTACCATAAAAATAATTTCTTTAATTTGATTTTAATAAAAAGAAAAATTGTTATAACTTTTCTTTTTGTTTCTGGTTCAAGAAATCTAACATACAATCTCATTTGAAATAAATGTTAAATTAACGAATTCTTCTATAAATATTACAGCAAATCATCTATTTTCGATGGAGATAAAGGGTCAGATTATCACGGTACCTCTTAATCAAGACTACGGCTTTACACTTGCAGCAAGCTTTCGACGAGTCCACTTACAAACATTTATCTCAGTTAAAACAAAAGCATAGTCAAAAAAAAACCTATCAACGGTTTTTTATCATCACCGTATAAGGTAAATTGTATTGCTTTTAGGAAAAATAATATAAAATACGTATAATGAATTATATTACTTTAATTATGATGTTTAATTACAGGACATAACAGCTGGCGCTGCTTGGTGAGCCCAAGTGATGACCAGAAATGGCGCGTCCTGCCCAAAAAAATAGGATCTGAACCTTTTTTTCAATCTTGATTATTGGTTACCGCGCGAAGACTCAAAAAAAAAAGAAACGACTCCGAACTTAAAACTTCATAGACTGTGATTTCTATCTTTAACCGTTGTAATTTTACAGTGTGTCACAACTGTAAAGAGTTGAACGTTATTCCAAAATGAACCATAAAGGTACGTTTTTAAAATCAAACCCCATTATTTTTACATTTTCTTCGAAGTTGAAAAGTCAGACGTGTCAAATGTTACGGCTCGGAATATTTTGTCACTTTCATCGAACGATCGCATTACATTTTACGCATACAATTTTTTTACCATGCTTTTTTTTTAAACGAAACATTTCGACAAATTTAGAACTTCGAACGATTCTCCGCGACGTTGTTTCAGTTGTAGTTTCCATGTTATTTTACACCTCATTGTATACACCCTTACTAACACCCGTAATGGAATTTAAGGAAAGAACATTCGATATTATGTTCTGTTTGATATTGATTTTTGTTAAGTCGAGTTTCATCGTGCAAGCGAATCAAAGAAAATAAGAATACGAAGAATTGTCCAATCGAAGCTGCCGTGTTCGAGGATACTCGTATACGAGATGCAACATAGGTTTTAGTTACGTATCTAGTCCGATGATTTATGCGTTGTATACTATAACGATTTTGTTCGTGTATCCCATTTTTGGTTGCCGGAGGGAAATTGTTGCGACACATTTAGAAATAGAGGATTTATTGCATTAAAATGTAGTACAAAGAAATTCAGAATGTACTGGTTATTACGCCATTTCATTTCTCGCGATTGGAATTTAAGAGACAGTCAACAATTCTAATTGTTTCAAAATGATTTAATTTCGATTATTAATTTGCGAACATTTTTTAAGTGTGTCGTAAATATTGTACTTTCCACTGGAGCATAATATATCGCATATTATTTACAGTTTGCGTGTACCTTTTAAGACTTTTGTTGAAGTTGAACCTTAGATAATACCGATAATGTATGTGAGGTATTTGATATAAATAAAAAACATACATGAAGTGTTTTGTTCTATAACGCCATTTATTTTCTTCTGTTCTTATGACAGATTTTTAATGGACACTCGTAATTTCCAGGTTTATTCGGCATCAGTTCTGCAATAAAATTAAGATACGTTAGCATATTGTCCTTGGTATTAGAGCAAGGTTTAATTAATTGCATCATTTATTACTACAATCTTCATTTGATATAAAGCGCAATAGATTATTAAATGGTGGTATCAGTGAATGCGAGCAATAATTAATCAACCTGTTGCACGATTCGCGACCCTCTTTTCCGCGATTTGCATTTACCATCGCGCCCATTAACAAAGATGGCATCGCGTATTCCATGAACCTCACTCGTTCGGTCAAAGCAGCGTGACGCCTCTGGAGCGAAACACTTTTCTTCTCGTAATGCCCGAGCACATTCTTCCAATAATTATTCCTTTTCTCCCGAATCGAACACTCGGAACTCGACATTATGATTTTAACGTCACTCGATAATTTGAAGGAATCTAAAAGATAAACCTAAAATTCACAAATGTCAAATTATCACGCGAAGTTGTCACAGTTTGTAATTGTTATTCCTCAAATTGTTTAAGCTTTGAAATTTGACGTAAGAGAGAGAAATGTAATTAAGAAAATTTGAAAGTATGAGTAAATCTAATTTAGTAAAAGAACTGACAAAAGATTTGAATGATTTGATGGTAAAAATTAAGGTACAAAATTTGATGTCTAAATTGTTTCTACGTTTTTTTATCTTAAAAATTAATTTTAACTTATAAAATAATTTTCATTTCATGTTTACATGTGAATTAGCTTCTCTAGCTATATTTTATGGATTTTTACTTTTCAGAAGTATGAATTAGAAGATAAATTGGCAAAAGAAAGTTTAAACAAAGATGAAGAATTTTGTACTTGTGAACGTGATTACGATAGTGATTGGTTAAGTGAGGTAAAATAAATTTATTTCATATCCATTACTTAATTAATTATTATGAGTGTACGAAATACTACATTGAATTTTCTCAATTGGCTTTATTTTACCAATTTTGCAAAATTTATTCAAATTTGTTACTTCTATAACGAACTCTTATACTTACATAGTATAGTAACAAAATGTGATTGGAAACATAATAATTTTCCATATAGAAGAAGTATATCCTAAAACAAGTATAAATTATAAAAAATATGCAATATCTTTTTCTTAGTGTAGTCATTGCGAATATGTGGGTGAAGGTGGATATAGTCGTGATGGTAAGGAGAAATATGTTAGCTGCAAATGTGATTGTTATTCGTCCCAAACGATGACCGAAATAGATAAAATGGAAATATTAAAAAATGTAGAAGTTCCGTGGCTACCTAAAACTAAATTTAGGAAACAATCACTAGATCCTACAACTGCTGCATCTTCGAAATGTTCATCCTGCGAATGTAAAAAGTATGAACATAAAAAAACTATAAAAACTGCGGAAAGCAAAATAAATTCCAAGAAGAGGCAACTTCCAATGGTAATGATTATTTATTTTAAAATAATTATTCATATTATAAAAGCTCCTGTTTTCATTTGTTTTAGCCGCCAATTAAAAAGGAATTCATTCATTACGAAGATCCAAGAATTAAAAAAATATTTGGTACTCTAAAACAGAGAAAACATCTTCAAGATAATCAAAATGAATCTCATACGAATGTTGATAGAGCGAATGTTGAAAGAACGAATGTTGTCCATGTTGACAGATTAACATTTCTTGAAAAAATAAATCGATTCGCCAAATTTAGTCTATCACTTAGTAACATCTTTGTAAGCGCACTGAAAAAGTCAGTCAGTTTACTGATAGACGTTTTTTACATCCAAATGCAAACATTTAAATTGTATGTTACATATATTGAAAAACACGGTTTACTGGTAAATGTACAAATAATATTTTGTAGGAGATTCTTTTAACTTCTAGTAATAATTAACTTCATATTTTATAAACGTTTAAATGTTCATTTTAGATGGGAAAACGATTGAATCATTCAAGTATATTTTGGATTAATGGTTAGTTATATTTTCGTTAGTCAACAATTTCACACCAAAAAATAATTTGGATACCTCTAATATTTTCATTTTATTTTCAGAGTTTTTCGTTATTTTATCATACCTTAACAATCAAACTGGATTGTATTCATTTATTCAAATGTTACCACATAAATTTATGCAATTTTATTATTCTCAGGTATGAATTACATCTTAAGATTATAAATTATTGTTTTTCTTAGCCCTAATTATCACGAAAAAATTTAAACAATTTCAAACCCAAAAGAAAAGTATACTTCCTAATAAGGAAAATCAATATAATTTTCTCGAGAGGAAATCTTTGGATTCGGACACTAATTCCTTCCTTAGTTGCACAATGCATTATTTAAAGCAGTAATAATTTTAAAAAAGTAATTGATAGAACTTTTTACTACTCTAGATGAATTCTTGTAATTGTAATGTCTCCGATGAAAATAAGATGATAACTCGTTTTTGTGGTTGTGGTGACATTAATGATACTGAATGCGTAAATATGAAAAAGATTTCACGTGCTATACAAAAGAAGTAAGACATTTTGTAACATTAAATATAAAATATTTCTAATTACATTTTAATAAATATATTTAATGAATAAACATTAATTAACAAGTTTATGAAATTAATTTTGTTTTCTTAATAATCGTCCACAGATACGAAAGGAAGCATTCATCTGGTGAAAATTATGGAATTAAAGTAGAAAAGAACATACTTTCAAGTAAACATTAATACCTTTAAAGCTTTTTAATAATCAGTATTTTGCTTTATAATAATCAGTATTAAATTTATTTAATTTTGATATTTTTATCACAATTTTTTACAATCTGATAATTCATTTGTTTACAGATCTTATATCAAATATTAAACAAATTTTATACGCCACAAAGAGTAACTATGATGTTATGTTACAATTTCAACAACAAATAAAACAATCTGCAGTTTTGAAGAACGTTGCAAATATCTTCACACTTACTAATTTTAATACTAATTATGTAAATTTTGATGGTATATATAAATATTTAAAGCTGGAAAAGGTAAATATATTTTTACAAGAATTTTTTGCAAAATTACATTTAATGTAACCAAGATTTTCATTTTTGATGGCATTCTTGAGAGAGATCTGCAGGGTTTTTCAAAATTATTATAGAGAAGGGTAATATCTTAATACATTTATACCTTTTAGATGAAAGATTTGAAAAAAGGGCCTTCAAAAACAGATTTAGAACCCCCTTATGAATATCAAAATGAGTCGAGTGAAAATGAAGACGTGGTTGACTTTAACATTTACGAATTAAACGAAACACATATAATTGTAGAATGGAGTAAACCAGACAACGTAGATGAAATATCTGGTTACAAAATTTACGTAGATAAGTAAGATTCCAAATTTACGTCACATTATCAAATTTAACAATTATTCACAGATTTGAAGTATATTATTCTTAGTAAATAATATACTTCAATTGTTTACAGAATGTTTCTAAAATATATTCATAATATAGTCGCTAACAATATAAAAAAGTTTCTAATATAGCAATATATATCAATATATTTATACTATATATATTCCTAAATATGCTATTTGTTAATTTATATTATGTTAAGAATATAAAGGACACATAAATAAAAATAATTATATACTTTTAGTGTAGAAATGGGCACCGTAAACTCAAATTCAAGAAGCATTGCTTTGATTGGTCCAATAGATGATACATCGAAATATCATACAGTGACTTTGTGTAGAATGTAACATAATTATCGGGGCTTCGAATAAAATAATATTACCCACTGTAACTTATTAATCTTTTTGGTATCGATAAAAAGAGTATTTCATAATTAGTTACGTCTATCGCTCTGTTTCGAGGAAAAAAATTTTGGGCCCAGTTTGCCATTTATAGGGCACCCCACTGAAAAGGAAGTATTTCATTTATTTTTATATTTAATTCCACTTTATTTAAATTTCATTTCTTTCCTTTCTGCTTATTGACTATTTTATCTTTATGTTCTTCATTTCAAAAAAAAAAAAAAAAACTTTACTTTTCAGTGCCACGTTTCAACTTTTCTGTAACGCACCCTGTTCCTTCAATCAAATCAATAATCCAAACGAACATTTTCATTTTCAGGTTCTTGTTCTGCCAAAAATTCCGTCATCTATTACCATACGATTTTAGGATTCAACATGCTCACCGCGGTAATTATGCCATGAAAAAGACACGGCGGAAGAGGGGGAAAAATAAATAAATAAATGGAAAAGCAAATGGAAAAGTTAGGCCAGCGGGAACGGTGGCGTCATGACGCCCTTCTCTCACCCCTATCGATCGACGCCTGTGCAGTAGGCGATTCCGAGACAAGCAGTAGCTCACCGGAAACAATCGCCATTCATCTACAAAACAACATATCGTATTCCGTATGCGTGTTCGCGGCTCTAATCCTGTATACAAAAAAAGTCTAACTCCTTCGGGTTCACCCCGAAGGGAGAAACCGCGCTTTGACACGCGGTTTTTCGGCGATATCGAGCGGGCCGTTATTGCGAACGTGCGTGCACGAAAGTGAGTGCGCCGAGCAGCGCTACGACCAAATTGTCCGAGAGTTCTACTCTACGCCACGAAAAAATTGCCCCGGTAAATAGCCGAATCTGAATCCGAGGAACATTTCGCTCGGATGTTGCAGGAGGTTTCGTATAACTGTAGTGTTCTAATCTTTGCTATCTTTTCCGCATTTTTTTTGTTTATTTACGTTCTTTTGCAATTGTTTTTTTTTCGACAAAGTCGACATCATCCTTAATTTTTTACCGGCACTGTTTATAAGTGAGTAAACACGGTTCGCGATAGTAGAAGGATCGATATTTTATAAGTCCGGGCAAAAACTGGGCGAGGAAAGTTTATTCATAATTTTGTTAATTCATAAACTGGTGTTAAATGTTACTTTACACGGTACTGTTGCAAATGTAATTGTGTATAATTTTGATTGAATTATATAAATAAGGGATAAGTTAAAATATTAATGGTTAAAATTACATGGTTCCATAATTTGTAATATTGGAATAATTTTTGTTTTTCACAAAATATCACTGATGATTAAGATATTTATAATATTTAATATAACTTTAATTGTTCATATAAGTAGAACATAAGTTCATAAAACCTACTGTATTATATATGTATAATATAAAATATTAAACTTTGGCTCGTCGAGTTGCTGTCACTACCTTGGATAAGCAGTATTGGAAAAACTCAACATTTTATAAATGTTATAAATTTCTTATCATAAAATACATTAATCCATGTGATATTTTATTAATAGATACACATCATTTTATTCGGTATCGGTGTTACGAAAACAGTGAAATTTATTATAAGTTGGTTACGCTGCTAACAAAAAAGTGTATCAAAAAGCTTAGGAGTGTCTCATGGGTTGAAAAACCCCGGCCAAAAATGTTACATCCGCATGATGATACTCGCAATCACTCGCTTTTAATTGTAAGGAATTATTACACTAGTCAAGCTATAATCAATTGTGTTTGCACGTCAAACTACCCCATTGTTAACTCTAATGACAATGAAATTGTTTCAGCTATCGGATTCGGCGTTCGTTAAGCATTCATTTCCTAAATCATTATTGCCCTGTCGCATTCAGTTTATATAATTCCAACTTGCTAATTTCTTGTTTTCGTGTTTATTTCAACGCAACAGAAGCTTGAACGAAGGAGTTAAATTATTGTATTTCAGATTCACGTGTACGAGATGCCCTGAAATTTTCGCAAAGAATTTCTTAAAAATATGAATGTTTTATCAAATTTTTTGGCACTGTGAAGAGCTTACAATCATTTCTGACAATTAATTAACTACAAAAGTATCTTATGTGAAATATGTCCAATTGCCCGGAGTAATAAAAAGAAAATCAGAGTAAGAATTGAACCCACAATGTCAAACTTTGAAATCTGTTGCTTTTCTTACTTGGTAAAACACTTAATCCAGAGTTAATTGATCACGATCACAGGAGTTAAAGTGGGAGTATAAATCTTACTGCACATAATTGATTATGACTCATATATCACGCAATCAAAAGAAAATAATTATCTTGAAGTTAGTAGTTCTCACACAAATATAAATTCTTCATTTTTAATGCTAACGTAATCAGGTTCCCCCACTTTTTTTTCTGTATTATTATGAAAGAAGAACCAGATCGAGAGCTGTCTATATCTATCGGTATAAAATATAAATGTAACTCGATTAAGTGTCCCGCGACACTTCATTAACGCTAATTGATATAAGTAATTGATTACGTTCTGAATATGTAAATGGTAAGTTTGTGTAGACAAACTTGGGAAAATTAAGCATTGAGACTTTTGGTACTATAAAAGTTATATTACTTATTAACTAATTGAAATGAAAATGATGCGAAACAATCTTGGCAATTTTTCACATCAGCTAACTGTTTTTTACTTAAAATTAGTGACTTGTGTAAATGATCTAACATTCATGTCCATTATAATAGACACTTTTTTTAATATTTAATTTTAAAAACATTTTTTTTTCCATAAAGTACGCGCGTTATATTTTTATTTTTGTTATATAGAAGAATTGGCATGAAAATTGCTCATACATAAAATTTCCGTCGAATCTACAACAAAATGAAGAATCGAACAATGAATTCCAATTTTCTCTTAGATTGCATTCTCTTTCTCTCAACATCCAAATAAATTCCCTTGAATTCACTCTATCAGATCGTTATAACTTCAATGACGTAAACGATTCAGCACATCGAGTTAACAATTCTTCGAACGCCGCCACTCGAAGTCACAGCAGTTTGCCATCGCCGCGCGATTTGTCGCGAGCCTTAAACATATTTAATCTTCAATTACTTCAAATATTCAACGAAAGCAATAAAGGACAAAAAATGATCGTACATTTATCGCAATAGTGAAATAGTGTCTTCATTTGCTAAGCATTCAAAGTGATCTGGTTTTAATATTCAGATAATCTTCCATAAGCAGGTACATTATGAAATTGCAATAATCCATTTCGCAAATCAGATTCTGATCTAGAAACTGCTAATTAAATGCAGATTGTGCTTATTAAATGCTCATCGAATGCTTATCAAATTAATTGCGTAGAAACGCCGAATGATAAAACAAGTATGATAGAATTGAGGTAGAAAATTTGTATTATCTGTCAAAAATATTGATTAAAAATGTATTTTATATTCTATTGAAATGACTGCGTTAACAAGAATGTTTTATATATAACGGATGACGAATAATACTATTTTGATTTGCAGAATCCTTCCAATTTGGTTCAAGTAATTGAGTAGAAAAATGCTGGAGAGGCAATAAAAACCCGAATCGAGATTGAAAGATGTCAGAAAGCGAACAAAAGGTATCGAACACGTTGACAGCGATGCCGACGTCGGGACTGCAGGTTGCGACGCGGATGTTGCGCTCGCCGAGCCACGAGAGTGTCACGACCGATTTGTCCCTGTTCAGTGTGTCGTCGATTGCGAGCGACGCAAAGTGCGGCAGCAGATTAGCCAGCTTCAAGTCGTACAGCGACGCGCAACTCTCCGGCCGAGGACCCTCGCCCAATCCGGACACCCGTCAGATTCAGGGCAACAGGTGAATGCGCTCGCCGAGAAATTTTAGACCTCGTTTTGCCAATTCGCTATCGAGATAAGAGAAACTGAAAAGATCAAAGGAAATGAAACGCTCTTTGCACTGAGGAAAAACGTTGTAATTACAAATTGCTATAGCTTCTGACCTTGAAGGGATATCGTCTATAATATTTATATAATTACTATTGCCAATCTAATTTTTTTTTTATATGGCATTGTTACATTTTTTATAATCTTGTAAAGTTGCCACGATTTATGGTCATTATTACCATACTGAATATAACATTTTACTGTATCATACATTTTACTGCAAGTAATTTTAAATACAAATTTTTCTCATTGAATCTTTGCAAACTTTAATTTCGATCGATTTTACACATTTATCAAATCAGAAGTTTTGAAAGTCCAGGAATTTTTGTCCCGACAGAGAAATATTTTTATTTTCCATTAGTATTCTTTTGGTTGTCTAGAAAATTTAGTTCACGATATTCGATTTTATTCCAAAAAAATTCGCAAAGCCAAATTTTACCCTTATTCGAAGAATCTTAGTAAACTTTAGAACATATAGATATGTGTTCGCCGAGATTTGTTATAGCCCATTTACGTTCTGCGAGAACGTTGATAAATTGATGCAGTTTCCTCAAAGGATTTTCCATTAACTTCACAAAGGTACCTACATTCATTTACGATATGACCCAATTGTTTCCCAGAAATTTTCCGTCCCTCTTCTGTTCTAAATGAATTGCGTCGCAAAATTAAACTCTCTTTTTTTCCACACGCGTACTTAATTTTAAAAGCGAGACCATTTTCATTGTGGACAAAATCTGCGAGCTCCGGTGGATTAATCAAATCCAAGCCATTTTGCCGTTTGTAATTAGAAAAAAATTCTTTTCATTACATTTATTCCCATTTTGAACATTACCTTTACACTGGAATATAATGAGTGTACAAAAATTGCTTATTACTTTTATCGTTAAGTAAAAGTCAAATTAAAATATAATCAGATATTAGTATAAAGCAATTTTTGTACATTAATTTATAAATAAACATTTGAAAAACTTTACATGTTTAAAAATATTGGGTAATGTTTAATGGAACGTTCAGATTATATTTTCTGGACTCTTTTAGCGTCTTCAAAATTTAACACATTAGAAAAACTTATAAAATGAAGAATTTCCTAACGTTAAACTTCTTCCTTTTGTACAGACCCGCAGATATTCCTGAAATCCTATGGTTCGAAGAGGAAACTGAACTCATCCGAAGCTGCGGAGCGTTATCTTCGGCTTTGGGCCTGCAGAAAAGCTTTAGCACGAGTGACGTGCCGCAATTACCTAGTCCTGATTCCACCAACCGCGGCATGAGATCCGCAGTGTCCGCGCACGCCCTTGACGCGGCCCACAGAAATGGTCTGATCCTGGAACAAGCCCGGCTGGAACACGCGTCCAGGTCCTGCAGCACATGGGTTGCCGTCGGTGATATAGCCAGTACGTCCCAACTTCCCAGTCCTCATGGTGGCGCGGTTCTACAGCCACCCCCAAGCGCACCACAACCGCCCTCTATTCCGTTCACCGCTGCCGATCTCGTTAGATCCGTTAATAAGAAAGTGCGACAAAATTACATCCGACGAAGGTATTTATTTTCATCAGTATGAAATTAGAAAAAAGAAAAGATCGGACTACACTGGGAAAAAAGTTATCATAAAATAATATATTACTCAATGTTAAAAAGAGATTTAAAATAAATCTGAAGTGTTCCAGATGGAAGTGTTTTTAGAAAATTAATTTAGATTACTTCGGATAATTTCAGATGAATTTATAAAGATATCAATTTTATTTTTCATTGCAGCCATTTATAATGACTCTCCTTTTATATACTCTCAATTGTGATTTGAAAACATATTAAATGTGCGTGACATTGTTTGCTTATTCATTTCAGATTATTAACGACGTATCGCGCTCTTGAGCGTCTTTCGCAAAGCGAGTTTAACCTGGACCGATTGGAAGCTGCTGCAACAGCGGCACAGGCCAACCTCGGGCCAACCCTAGTAGTGCCTGGAACACCGATAATCACGAGTACGTTCGTCGATCGCAAAGCAAAGGACCATGCTCTGACTGTCAAAGATGTCGAACGGGAGCGAGGCAAACAACTCTCCAAATACGATCGAAACATGATGATCTTTAACTGGTTGCACACACTCGACGACACCGTCGAAGAAGTTTATGTAGAGACCTGAGTTGTTGATTCCTGCAAATCCAGGGATCGTGGTTAATCTGAATGTTTATATGTTTATTTATGTCATTCGTAAGCTTAACTTATAAATAAGTTTAATTATATAGTACAAATCGATAATTTTTAAGTAGTTCACGCGGATTAGACTAATATAAATACTGATTATAGTTTAATATAAAAGATAATTAAACGTATTTATTTCCTTCTTTATTTTATTTTATTTTCTTCTTTAATCAACATTTTTCTAATGCATTCGTTTATGTTACTGTTTATATAATTTAAATGTTTAATTAGTTAAATGCTGTTTTTTTTTAAGAAGTAATATTGTTTTTTATGTTTAAATATTACGTATAAATGTTTAATAAAATATATAGAGAGTATGATTAGACCGCGAAAAGTATTGCTTTCATATATCATTAAGTGGGATAAAATACTGAAAGAAATGAAAAATATTTCACTTTTGTATTTCAATTCAGACAGTAAATTGGAATTTTACTTTCATTACAATTAAGTAAAAAAAAAATCTCTAAAAAATAGAGATTGCATGTTTACAATTTACATTATAATATCAGGAAAAATATTGATTTATGGTTTTGATTTCAGATAACGTTTTTCTGTACACAAGTAGAACTTTTTTACCTTTATTACAAAGTTTAATATTTCGAAATGGATGAAAAACATTTATGATTTAACACTCGCTAAATTTCATCTCACACTTCATACTATTTCGTATACTTTGCGCACGTGCGCGTACTGTAAGTATATTAATTTATTTTTTATACTATTCAAATTATTTACTAGTCAACTTTAATTAAGTAAGGTCATCATTAAGGTCAGACATTTCTTTAATATTACAAAGATTTTAGAGGTAGATTTCATTTTATTTTTTCTTATATAATATAGATTTTTAACAGTTACTTATCATTGTTATAAGTATCAATTATCATTTTATTTAAAATATATTTAAATTTTTATAATATATTAAAATTTACAATTAAACGTTCAATAAAAAATTTTGATTATTTATAAAAAAAATTGATTGAAACATGTTCCTTGTTAAAAAAATCAATTCAAGATCTTGCATAGAAATTTTCCTCTGGTAACAATATCTAAGATTTAAGTTGATTTTTTTAACAGTTAATTTTATATCATCATAAAATACAATATATTTCGTGGTTGAGGAGAGCGTTAGTATTATATAAGTTTAATGTTAACAAACGAATGAAAACACTTAACATTCTTTATAAAATCTAATATTATTATAAATCTATTATAAATAAAAAGAAAAGAATATCAGAATTGAAAATGAAAGAACAGTATATTTGCTCGTTTATATTCGTAGAATTTCAACATGAAATTAGTATTTTTACATTGGTAGATTTGGTTCGCACATTGTTATCGCAACACCCTTTTTGGTTTACATATTTTTAGACTTAGGTCTACTGAAATAGAAACTGAATTTTTTCAAATAACAAATAAATGTGACAAATAATTTGCACCGAAAAAATGGGAAAGCAAGGCACATTTTTCCGGTGTAAATGGGATTAAAAATGAAATTAAAATATTGTTAGACTTCTTTGTCTTAAAATCCCGGAGGAAGTTTTCAGAATGAATTTCAGGAAAATTTCCGCCGGGAAGGGAATTGTTAGAAAGCGCTTGAAATATAGGAAAAAACTATAATGGTAAGAAGTCAAATGAAAAAAGCAAACTAATGAAATATAATTATATTTTGTCGATTGCGATTTTTGTATTTTTATTGACGTTCGTTAACGTTTTTTTGAAAAGTCTATGTATCCGATAACGCTCGACAGAAATATTTCTATACATTGTACATACATTTTTCATATCATCTGTATTTATTTTAACAATAAATAAATTAATTGTATGTAAACAAATAAAGATTTCATTCATCTGTTATGTTTACACCTTAATTACTTGTTCTAAAAATAATTAATATCATTAATTCTTTAATATAATAACAGTGCAATTAAATCTGATAACTCATTATATAAAAATATATAAAGTATTTATTATATAATATTTTATATATTTTTATATTCACTATTTTATATATTTTTATACATATTATTTATAAATCTGATAACTCATTATATAAAAATATATAAAATATTTATTATAAAATATTGTGTAAAAATGTATTATTATTATGATTTCAGGAAAAAGGTTTTCAGTGAAGTATAACAATGATCCAATCGGTGAGTAAATGTTAAACAATTTTATTGCTTTAAGTTACACGGATATTTCTGTGTAATATAATAATTTTATTTTGCATATCATAAAATTTCTTTTTTAAAGTAAGAGAATTACAAGAACATTTTAAAATATTTTAGAAGCAATCTATATAATATCATTATTTATACAGGAAAATGTTAATAATTAAAAATACTTACAATAAGTCAAAGTAAAAGTAAAATTGAAGTGAAAACAAATTAATTAAGAAATTAAATTTAACATAAAATTGAAAAATAAATTTAAGATATTTAAAAATGCCGCCTTTTGGTTGCTCTTACAAGTAATATGTCAATGTAAGCGGTTCCTTCGCTTTAGTTTCAATACCGATAGATGGCGCCCTATGAAAATTTTTTCATTCATCAGAGTTCACGATAGTGAAACTAATCAGCTGTCTTTGTTATGTATACTCGACGTATATAGGTGGGAAGTATTTCAGTTCATTGTTTTAGGCTTTGTATGATATAGTTAACATTTTTATTTGAAATAAATACAAATGTCGTCGAATGATCGGGCGAGAAATAAAAACACAGCTGTCCAAAGATGATCCAATTCTTTGGTAAATAATACAAGCATAATTAATGATAGTAAATTTGAAGACGTAAAAAACAATTAGTTAGATAATTATAATTACAACACATGACTGACATGAATTATTGTCGAGTCTGACGGAATAACAAAGGATTAACAAACGTAGCATAATAATTTATTGAAATAAAGAAATTCCAAAATGGAGGGTGGTATCATAGAAAGCGCTACTGATACGATGTACTCCAGGTCGGAAGATGATATCATTATTCAAGGATGTTGTCATCCCAAAAGGTTATACTTTCGATTCATCGGACTTGTCTTTATGTGCGTCCTTGGATTTGGTGAGTAATATAATATATCTAATTATTTAATATAATAATAATTTCATCAATATTTATATTTTTTTTACTTTCACATTAGAAATGCTAATTTTTATCATAATTTATTCATTGTATTTTAACTTTTATTTATATAAAATCATTATTAATTTATGAGTAATTCTTGGAGATTTATTATCAACTTTTCGGGCTTAAAACATTAAAGTTTATCAAAATTTTCAATGCGTGTTTATGAATTTATTTTTCATTTTTAAGAAGTAACTTTACGCTCACATAAAAAGCCTGATTGTTTATTAAATAAAATAATAAAACAATAAAATGTGTGTGTATTGGAAAGGAAATATTAATTAAAAAGTAATTTGTATATGAAAATTTAATTAAACCGTTTTAGTGATTAATACATGAATACAATTATCTAATTAATAATTATAGACTTATTAATTGAGTCTTAATAAAAACGTTTCTTCAGAATATAAAAATAAATGTTTGAACACGCTATTATATTTCGTCAAAGTTGCTGAAAATTAAAAGTTTAATAATAAACATGCTGGATACATAAAAAACCTAATTATTTTAATATTTTATAAATACAGAGCAATTATAAATAAATAAATATTATAGAACTTTTATATCAGGAGTATCTTATATAGGTCAATTACTTGGTACAATTTCAAACAAAGTCTTTGATCTCCTGTGACTCAGTTTAGTAATCTGACCTATTGTTCTCAGGGGGCGTCAGCAGTATCTCTTTATAAACATATCAGTAGCTATTAATTACGTTATTTACTCAATATCAGTTTGCACAATATACTTCCGTATGTTATTATGCAAATTGTTGCTGTTTTAAAATCCTTGTTTAACGCAAGAAACATTCCTTCAGACAATTTTCTTAAATAATCAACTCAATATTATTAATATGTTTAATGCTAATAAATTATTTTAATACATTAATACATTTTATATATATATATAATAACAATTTTGTAATTGTTATTCAATATTTTATTTTTTAGGGTCGTACTTTTGTTATGACAACCCAGCAGCATTGCAGGATAAATTTGAGCAGGATTTAGGAATGTCCACCAACAACTTTGTTCTATTATATTCTCTGTACTCCTGGCCAAATGTTATCCTTTGTTTCATCGGGGGATATTTAATCGATGCAGTATTTGGAATTAGATTGGGAACAGTGATTTATGCGTTAATTACTGTTCTTGGGCAAGGAATTTTTGCTCTTGGCGCTTATGTAAATATGTTTTGGATTATGGCATTAGGAAGATTTATATTTGGGTAAACATTTATATTTGGATGTATATTAAAAGAGAATTTAATTTGATACATACTAGGTGTAACATAATTTCAATTGCATTGATATAAAGTAAAGTAATCGGGTATTGTTAGCTAAATATAATAAAAATTATAATAAAATGTTTTATTGTATTTTAGAATAGGAGGTGAATCTTTGGCAGTAGCCCAAAATAATTATGCGGTGCTATGGTTCAAAGGCAAAGAACTGAACATGGTCTTTGGGCTTCAAATGAGTATCGCACGAGTTGGTTCCACGGTCAACTTTCTTGTAATGGAAAATTTATACAATTATATGAACCAATTTTATCAAAACTCTACATGTGTAGGCATTGTGCTTGCTATTTCAGGTTTGACTTGTCTAGGGTCTTTGATATGTGGTATTCTAATAATGTTCATGGATAAACATACAGAAAAGGTGTTGAATCGAGGAGGAGGCGAAGAGCCACAAAAAGTCAAAATTACAGACATTAAGGACTTTAAATCAATATTCTGGATGATAACTTTCATATGCGTAGCTTATTATATAGCAATTTTTCCATTTATCGCCTTGGGAAAGTAAGTGTTATATATAATAAGGATTAATCTATAAATTATTTTTGACATACATCTCTTAAAATATTATTAGTTATTAAATTATTTGAATTATAAAAGCAAAATTTACCTTTAATTTTTAATTTCTTAACATACACCGAGAGAAATATACTTAGAATATATATACGATTATTATAACCTGTTTTGCTTATCAGATGTTTGTAATCTGAATGTATGCTACGGAATATGAAATTATTGTTTTCAATGATTATAAGCATCAATGCAAAATAGTTTTATCACTATTTGTAAAATACCTTACAATGTTAAAATAAAACACGCGCTTAATGCATTGGTATTTTACTCTATCAAATGTTTCTCAGTGTAGTTATTTAATAAAAATTACGATACTTTATTTTTATTGGATAAATTGATCGAAATACTAAATACCAATTTTTTTTAATATTCTGCCTAAAAATAATTTTTAATTAACGATGAAATAAACTGTTGCAGAATTTTCTTTGAATGGAAATACAATTACACTCCTAACGAAGCAAATAATGTAAATTCAATAGTTTATTTAATATCAGCTGTTGCGTCTCCATTCATGGGTTTTATTGTAGATAGGACAGGAAAGAATGTGCTATGGGTTACTTTAAGTATAGCTGGTACACTTTTAGCCCATGCACTTCTTAATTTTTCAACTGTCAATCCGTACATTTGTCTGGTCATTATGGGACTATCTTATGCTATGTTGGCAAGTAGCTTATGGCCATTGATATCGTTAGTTATTCCAGAACATCAACTTGGAACTGCTTTTGGAATGTATGTTTTTTCTTGTATAATACTTAATGCATATATATTTCGAAGCTTCTTAAAATTGTCTTCTTTTTTTAATCAAATTATCCGTAAACTAATTTACAAATATTTTAACTTGTAGAGCTCAATCTTTACAAAATTTGGGATTAGCGGTTATTTCAATAGTGACTGGCATAATAGTAGACAAAGATGGATACTTTTGGCTCGAAATGTTCTTCATTGGATGGCTTTGGCGTAAGATATAATAAATAAATAATCATTTTATTAATATCAATATTTATTATAAAAAAAACTTAAACAACGACTTCTTTTAGTGTCATTCATTACTGCTGTCATAATATGGATAGTGGACCGAGGTTATTCTCATGGTTACTTGAATATGACGCCTCGCCAACGTTACAATTACGAAAATGTTAGATCAATGCCCACAAATTCTGAAACGGAAACTTTATTACCCGCAGATGTCACTGATTTTGGATCGTCAGACTTTTTGCCACAGTCTGAGATTCGCATTCGAAATCGCTACTTATCACGAATCGGAGCACCGGTAAATTAATCTATAAGTTACAAAAAAAACTAATGTTTTATTAATTCAAAAATGTTGTATATACTTTCCTAGTAATTGAGTAAAAAGAAATTAACACTCGAAAGGAAAAATGTATCTTCCTTTTTGTATTTGAAAGGGGCAGTCAGGGATACTTTTATCCAGTGTTAACTTGGACATAATAATAATTTTGTATTTCACACATTACGCGTATGTAAATATAAAGTTATATGCAAAATGAAAAAAATATTAGAACAAAAGTTACCCTGAATGATGCTTTAAGGAATACATTTACAAGAACATTTGAGTGGGGAAAAATATGATTTAAATAATGAGAAATTAAATACAGAAGGTAACTTGTTGAACAGTATTGAATAATTAGAATAAATTGTTGAATGTTTATTCTTCTAAGCATAATAATTGTAAATAAAAGTAAACTAAATTATACATAATCTTAATTATCTTGTATGTATAATTTCTCAAAATTTATTTCCATTTTTCTCCACGAATATTTATAAATCGATTATAAATATCGTAGTTTAAAACTTTGTGCATTTCATTTATTTAGCTCAGTTTTTATTGCGCACAAGAGACAATTGTATATTAGTAGCAGACATATTTTTATATTTTTGTACAAAAATTGAGCGCAAATATTTTACGGTTTTGAAAAATAAAATTGTCATTGATGAAAGAATATGTTGTGCATATTTCTAAATATTCATTTAAAATATGTAAACGGTATAATAATAGCAATAACGTGCATTGTATGCACGTATTATTATTATTATTATTATTATTATTATACATTTTCATCACGAGGGAATGAGAAACGCCATTTCCCGCCCTAGGGAGTTTCGGAAAAATGACGTTTCTCATTCCCCGAGTGACGAAAAATCATGTATACCAAGGGAGGATTAAGGAAAATCCATATATCATGTGGATTTGGCAAGATTAAACTAAAATACAAAAAATTAAAATAGTGATGGATAGAATTGCAGCACGAGCCAAAGGTGAGTTGCCAGTTTTTTTTATTTTTCTATATGTTACACAATACTTTTGTTCTAATTTCGACAATTTTGGGAAGTATTCATTCCAAGTCACTATATATTCCAAGTATACAATTGTATACAAAAATATATAAACTTAAAACTTTTTATAATGAACAATTTTTAACTTAGTCTATGTTTTCAGATCTACTAGAAAAACACTAAGCTTTGTTTTATCATTATTATTCAATTTTTCTATAGAATTTATACCAGTATATATGTTTGATTTATTATAAAATTTCACTTCTTTTTCAACTGTACACATTGCGAAGAACATAAAATTTACGAGATGTTTAAGTATGTTTTTAATTTCATATTTCTTAAAACATTCTCTCTATTTTTAAATAAATTATCACTTTTAACTAAATTATGTATTTAATATATATATTTCACAGAATATAATACGTGTCAATGAAGCTGATAGTTTGCATAATAATAGAAACTTATTTCTGCATAAAATTATAAATTATTTCGCGAATTGTGAAATTTAATATTTACATTGCTTATGTATTATAATTTAATTCCTTAATTAAAATTTTTCTTATTTTATGAATATATTAAGTTTAAATAACTGTAATATAAATTTATTAGATCGATAGTTTTTCATTATTCGGATTTGAGTTAAGTAGGTTACATAAAAACACGTGTTCCGTTGTAAAAAGTGAATCAGTTAAATCAAATTTTGCAAATAGAAAATTGATTTGATCGTTGCAAGCTTAATTCACTTAAATGTTGGAAGTATTTATTAATTAAAGAGAGATATACTGATTGAGTGGTGGCATATACCTACCGCAATCAATTTTGTGACATACTATTTTAATTTGTTAAATTAATTCCGTGGAATGGAATATTGCACGTTACATGTAAAAACGAGAACACCTATGCACGTGCGAATGTCATACGCTTGCGCTGATAACTTAAAAGTGGAGCCGCTTGAGCACCGCGGTGTTCTGATATTGTGCTCTGCAGTAAACCTTATTGATCACTACACCGAGTTACTCATACCAGATCTGACAATCAGACTTTGGTATATACCGTGATTTTTATCACAATTAAAGTGTACCGATACAAAAAAAGTGAGTGAGTATTAAGTTGATACTTTTGTGCATTTGCGCGTATTTTTTTCAAAATATTATATTCAGTATTTGATGTCATACTATCATATTTGGGTCATACTTTGCAGATCACAATGGTATCCTTAGTTTTGGCAACTAAATTATAGGAGTTGATTGTTACCTGAAATGAAATTCACGATGGACCTTTGAAATGGTAATTATCCCTTTCTTTTTCTCTACTAAAAATTATCGAGTAAAATGTATTGAATGTAAAATATTACAAATTAAATATGCAAAATTGATCAAGCTGCCTTGGTAAATGAATGGTACCTTTGAAACATTCTGAAAAACAGCAAGAAGTTATTAATTTTGGAAACTTTTAGAATTTGCTATAAATGTTTACAATGTGTTAGATATATTCAGATCAATGCAGAAATTTATTTCATACAAAGTAACATTTTAAATTATTAAAAAGAATTTGTGAACGGCCGGAATAGTTTACTATTTTTGCAAAAAATTTGGAATTTTCAGAATGTTGTAAAATTTAGTTGAATTCTGTTGGAAAAATGTTTTCACCAGGGTACTTGTTTGATTTCATTAAACTAGGACTTTGAGTGGAAAAGACTCCTGAAGAATTAGAAATTTTATGAAACATCTGTAATTATTTCTGGTCATACAAATGTACTGGAAATAAATTACGCATGTGGTGCTTTTTCAAGATCGATAGCGCTGATGGAATTTGCTTAAGATTTGTTCGTATGCACAGGTCAGTTTTGAATTTTTAACATATATTGTATTAAAGGTATAAAATGAATATACAATAAATAATATCAATACATGTATACCTATAAATTATATTTTAAAAAATGCTTTCTTTCAGTGTACTATTATTGAATATTCATCACTTACAAACTATTATTGAGATTATTGAAATTTATTCTTTTAATATTTCATTGCAAAAATTATTTTTTCGGTAAACCTAATTTTTATTAATTTAATTATTAATTGTTAATTAATCTGTGCTAAATTCATTGTCTATCATAGTGAAACAATAGGGCTGTTCAAATGATCGGAATTCAGGAGAATCCATTGTCATTAATGAAATATTAGAACAATGGACAGTTTATACTCTATCAAAATGAACGGGACAATGATGATTTTGAAGGTAATTTTTTACTTACGTCACATAAGACGAGAAACCTTAATTTATGGAATAAGCTTGTGCTACTTGGTAAGCTTTTAAGTTATATAATTTTATCATAACCAGTCCATTTTTCATTTTATTAATAATAAAACATATAAACTAAATTTTATGCAATTTTATTTGCAAAATTATAAATACACAATTCATAAAATTGTATTTTTTTAAAGCAGAAGAGTGATCAATCTGTCGAAGGAGGAAATCCGCATCTTCATGAAAAATAAAATAACTAGTAACTAAACGAGCATGGCATCCGACTATATTATAGCAGGTGAGTTAACGTGAATTTAATTTTTCCATCAATTAAAGAATTGTGGTAAATTAAAACCTTTTTGAAATTTCAACATTTTATATTAACATAATGAAATGAAATTTGTCAGGCTTATGTTCTAGTATTTCAAAACGTGTTGTTCCACCAATAGACAAGCAACATCATAGTTTTATTGAACTTAATATGATTGCTGTTTATACGAATTGCTATTACATAATTGAAAGTATAAGTTACAGTATTAACGTCAATGGTAAATTCTTTTAACGAAGCGAAAAATGATACGGCATTTAAAATTGACCTTGAATTCAAAACATATTTAATGGTCAAAAAATTGACTTCAATTATAATGCAAACACTAATCAAATTAAATTATTTTGTTTTCAGCGTTGATTATACTTACAGTAGCTAACATTTGTAATGCAGAATGTCAAAGTGAGTATTTTAATACACATATAATATAAATTTCACTAATTAATAATATAATTCATTTCAGTATACATATAATATAATTCATATATTTAATATATTTTAATAATTGAGTTATTATTAAGAACTATTAATTTCTCAAGTGTACACGTGCATGAAAGCCCTTTTTGTAAGATTTTAAATTTTATAAATGCTAGATTGACAGATTGATTTTGTAAAAATATTCTTTAAATTATTTATTTTTTTTTTATTATGCCCCTCTGGCCAAAGAGTTAAATGGTTAGACTGAGACCTCGGAAAGTTGGTATCAGTTCTAAGTAGTATCGCAAAAGGAACACTATTTCTTTTTTATAATATAATATATTATGAAGTTTTAAAATATGCTAAAAGTATAAAATTAATATTACTGTGTTATTATATAATGATTAAAATTTGTTTTAATGTTAACAGCTAGATCTGTATACTGTTATGAGTGTGACTCATGGACCGATCAGCGCTGCAAAGATCCGTTCAATTATACGGCCTTACCGAGAGATCAACCGCCATTAATGACTTGCAATGGATGCTGTGTGAAAATGGTTCGAAATGAAAAATCACGTAAGTAATTGGAAAGAGAAAAACATTCATAAAAGTAAATATAAATGTTATAATTAATATAAGATTAATATTAATATTATTAACCTTATATTATTTTATTAATTAATTATAGTTAATTCAAATAATTATTTTAATAATTACTAAATTTAGAAGACGCAATTAAAGTTTCATAAAATATACATAAATCAGCTTATTTCAAATTGCATTTTATATGTATTAGGGAGCAAAAGAATGCATGTTCCAATATAATTATATTTCAATGTTATCATCATAAAACTTAATATTTTATGAAACTTTCTCTGCGTATGTGACAAGAATTTAATATCTTTTTGATTTATAAAAAGAGAAATAGACCATTTGTACATGTAGCTGTATCTCAAGCACATTTGACTTGTTAGATGTATACCCTGGTTCAAAGAACTCGAATTTTTTAAGCCTAAACTTTGTTCTTTGATCCAAGGTATTAATCCAATTACATTATTATCCGATAGAATTCATAAAGGGAAAAAGTGCGTAAATATTTTGAATCATCTAAATATACACATTTTTTTAATACAAGAATCCTGCTTTAGAATGGAAACTGGTAAAGAATAAACTTTGTAACAGCATGATATATAAATAGATATAGGTATAATTTTAAACAAATTCTGAAATTTTCTAATGAAATTAATTTTTTTCAAATCAAGCAATTCATATTGTTTATAATTATAATATAATGTTTATAACTAATTCACAGATTAGCATTAAAATACTAATTTCTGACAAAATCAGAGGGCGTTTCAATTGAACTTTCTGTCCTAGGAATAATAAATCAAATTTATCGCCCATTATAACTGCATGGTAAATACTATTCACCGTGCACATGTGACATAGAATATTAAATTTATTAAATGATTATAAATAATTAATTTGTTTTTCTTTTTTAAATAATCTAATAATGTAAAGATATATCACTTTATACTAATATATATATATACATAGTGACGAATGGTTTTATTGAGTTCATATTTTCCAGTTTCATAGTGACTTTTTTACATGGAAAAAATAAACATGCTAGGATATAAAATTACTTCTATTTTATACATAATAACAATATTAACAAAAAGAAGACAAGTAGATTGTGGTCTTCTTTAAAATAATTTTCAGATTTTTATTTAAATTAACCCCAGAATATTGATTACTTTAACAAAAAAATTAAACAACTGGAATAAACATTTTCATTGAAATTAACTATTTTTTGTTACTTTTTGATATTTACAATGTTTATCCCTCTTCCAATGCAAAGTATTTTTTCCGTGTAATCAAAAAATACAAGATTCAATTTAACTAATTGTTATTTTGTTAACAGCATACGAGAATGTTCGCAGAACGTGTATAACGCAGCTTCAGATAAACTTATTCATGGTGGATCACGTGTGCATGATGGAAAGTACCGGCACTGGTCACATGTGCTTCTGTGAGGAAGATATGTGCAATCGCGTGCCCTCGTCCTTGTATACAAATCCCACCTTTCCACTTTTCCTATCAAGCCTAATATTTCTTAACACCTTTTTCCAGACTCCTGGCTTGCTTTGTAGGTCGCTGTGATGATCACATTTTATCATTAATTCTAATCCTCGCCCCCTTTAGAAATCTCTAGTTTCATAGGTTACATTTTTTCAGTGATATATCGAGACGTGTATTGCTAATTTATAATAAGACAGATTTATACGCACCTGGAGTATGTTCGTGTATATATGATTTGAGAGATTTAAAATTTATAAATGCATATTTACAAAATGATACTGTTTAACAGTACGTTTATTTATTCATTTATAGAAAATGTTTTCTAGGTGAATTAAGAATTAAATCTTACTAAGTCTTATGAAACATAAATTTCTACTAATGTGGATTTTGAAACAAATTATTTCCAAAAGAAAATTAAAGGATAAATTGATACTTAGTTTTTTATACATTCTATAAACAATATATTTTGAATAATTAATTGCACGTGATTTATTTGATATAAATAAATTTAAGATAGCATAAACTAGATCATGATATAATATAATTTCAATAAATTAATCTATCAAGTCCGAGTATTTAGTGTCCGTTATATTTTGACTGTCAATAAATGGTCAGTACCGTCTCGATCTTGCTCTGAAATCTTGTTGAATAATAGTTTTCTGTACTTTATGAAAATTTCACTCAAACTTTATAGAACTATTGAACATTAAGCTTATATAAAATCTTATTTTCAACTCTTTTTTTATGTAAATGAAAAATTGATCATTTCATGAATCGTATATGAAAAAAAAAAGTTATATATACATATATATATATATTTTGTAGGAAGTTTACCCGTTCTTTTCTTTAAGCTACATATCTTTATATACCGTTAAAAGCCCTATAGTTGGAGACAAGAGAAATTGCAAATTATAAATTGTTATGGAAGCATAGATTTTTTAGTACAAATATACGTAATCATTCACACGATAAATATAATTTAATCAAAAGTAGTAAATTTGTAGTAATTATAATATATAACATTCAAGTTAGTCCCGTTATTTTATACGATCTAAAAAGCAATGAAAACATTTCTCTAATCTAAACTCGTGCTTCTTTGATCAAGCAAGACATATTGAAAAATCACCACACCACGATAGCAGTCTTAAGTCAATTCAATTCAATTTCTACAAAATAATGTAATTTAATATAATTTGAATAACAGAACACTCTGCAATTTGCTATTAAATTTACCTTGCGATTTATATAAAGTATTGTAAAGATATTTATAAACATATTTAAACTTATGAATCAAATTTTCAAGGTGCTAATTTAAAATTACTAAACATAATGCTAATATAATTGCCATTGCTTTCAAATTGATTCAGATATGCAAGTTTACTTCATAATTATTAAATGAGATTTCTGTAGAGTATATCGATCTTTAAAATGCATTAAATGTAAAGGAATTTTAACACGAGAATTTTACACGAGTTAAAGCAAAATATTCGTGATGTGCGAATTCGCGATACTTTTACAAAACTTGCTAAATTATCGATTTAGACTGATAATTGATAAGTTAAAAATAAATGATCACGCTAAATTGTTCATTTCAATGTTGAAGCTCAGTTAATTTAATTTAAATCAAACAAGCGAATATTTTGATTTTGTAATAGACTTTAAAAAAGATGCTATTTACGACCAATTCTTACGATTCATTTTTAATCAAGGAACAGATCATTGTCCCTCAAGTTAGACTCAATCGTACGAAACATACATCGTAGTTGAGCTTAGAAAGCGTTATTTACACGGCGTGTTATAGCATGCCCACTAATTAGACGATTAACGAGTACGTTTTGGATTGTTCCTGAATATCTTGAAATCATTTAAATTATCATTATAAACATAAATAATTGATGATAATCATGAGTAATTAATAAGATTTTAAATCACTCTTTTTAAATTAATTGGCTTAACTATATGTAATGTTGACTCTCAACATGTAATAATTTAAAATAATTTCAACTAAAACAAAACAAAAAATGCATATATTTGTAAAAAGTTAACATAATAAGCCACCTGACTGAAGAATGAAACATTTTCAAAAGGTACTAAAATGTAAAGAAACATTTTTTACACTCTACAAATATTTTCGGAGTGTTTGTGTAAAATTGGTTATTGAAATTAAATTATTGGTGCATGATCTACTAATTATCAGACTTAAGAATATTAATAGTGAATTAAGGGAAGTATTTAAAAAAAAAAAGAAAACCTTATTCTTCGTGAGTGCACTTTATGTGGTACAAGTAAATGGAATCTTTAACGTGCTCGTTTTTGAATTTGTAAATAGAAATTAGAAATTTAAATTCAATAGAACAATTACGCGTGGAATGAAAATGTACATATGATGTAATTGTTGCAACAAAGTGATCATTCGAGCTGTGATTGACCTCATTTTAAAATACATTTTTGCTTTATTATTTACATTATCGAAACTTGATACTGTTGATTTCTTTATTCTTTTGAGCATTCAAACCTAGAGAATTTCTTCATACCTTTAAGCAATATATTCCAAAATATTTTTATTATTTCCATACATTTTAAAATAGTGTTAAGCAAACAGTTACTGACCAATTCATAAATGTTAAATTTTAACTTATTGTTTTATTGTTATAATTATCTCTCGTACTATACATATGTGTGACGGGACTGAAGAATAAAAAACTTGTAAATAGATGATATAAAGTAAAATTTCGAAAAATGTTTAAGAGTTTGTTTAGTTTCTAGACGAAATTTGAAGAATTTTTCAGAAAGGTTCAACTTCTTGTATATTTTATTACTTTACCGTTTACATATCTAGAAACATTTCTTGGCATAAGTGTTTAATTTGTTATAGTTTTATTCTTCAGTTCCATACTTGCGTTTTATTGATACATTTCTATAATTATAAAAAAATACAATTAAAACAGACTATATAACAATAAGCGATTTATCAACAAGATTAAGTAATAATTAGACCAAATTAATTAACGCCATAAATGTAGTTTTTTTAAAAAAAACTTATTTTTCAATTGTTAATTTTTCAATTTTTTAATTGGGCAATAACTGTTTTTTCTGAATGTTTTTTTGCTATTGACTGTAATGCCTATTAAACTTATATTTATAGTTAATTAGATATTGGGTAATTGTTACAGTGATTTATCTGTGATATAGTTGTTTATTTATTTTAAATAAATTATTATTATTAAGAGTGTGCATGTTTTTTTTTTTCTTTCATTTGTAGTATTGTCTGTAGTATCGTTCGTATTTTAAATTTTAATATGCATGTTACATTCCATGCAAAGAAAAGTAATCTATATTTCAAAATCTGCGGTAATACTCGATCAAGTCATTGATATCAAGGCATACAAAAACACACGTATATAAATATCAACAGAATAACTGTACATTCAAAAGTCATTTTATATTAAACAAATACACGCGTATAAACATTTATACGGATTATATTGCCGACTTGAAAAATATGAATGAATTTTTTTACGGGTGAATAATGGCATATGATTGAAACAAATTAAACATCTCAGATTAAACGTAAACAGAACGAATTTCAAAATTTCCCTTCACTGGGAAATAAAAAAGATAATTTTATTATCTTAGAATTTCAAAATTTCCCTTCACTGGGAAATAAAAAGATAAATTTTTCTATTCACTTATTATAACAATAATTATTATATTCGGTGTAAAAAAATGCAATTAAATGCTCGCTCATGGTCACACGTATTTCAATGTATAATTTTATTAGATTTTACGACAAGCTACCTTGTCGGAAATTATTCTTTTTAATAATATTCTTTATCGAAGAGCGTTTTCTGTTTCGTACCCCTTTTCGAAATAAATGTATATCTTTATGTAAACTATTGATATTATTAACATGCATGAAACTTGTTCACTAAAAAGTTCAATTCATAAAATTAATTTATTTATTATCTTCATTTATTATAATGAATAAAATACTTTTATTTAATTAATATTATCTCAAAGTTTTATATTACTAATATATTCATTATTTATTATACTAACACACGTATATATACTATGCACGTTAATATAAACTCAACAATTACTATCATGATAAATAAAAAGTATATATTGTATCTCTTGAAACTCTTTATAGTATTTCAACAATTATTAATAAAATTATTTACTGTTTTACATAAATCTTTTATTATACATTTAATCACATTTCTTTTACACATATTTGGAATATGATAAAAAATTTATTTTGTTACACCTATTCTGCAAGATCATTGTACCTTAGTAAAAATGAAACATATATGATTTATAATAATTGATTATATATGGAATAAGGGAAAACGTATGTCCATATGTGAATTTTTTATTTCATTATATGAAATTGTTAAAATATATATGAACCATACATGTTTCATTTTTAATAGGACATAAATCACATTATATATTTGCAAATATTTCAATTTATAATATATTTCTTAGCAATTTTTGTTTTTAATATATCTACAGTCTTAACATCTAATAAAATTTTTCATTTTCTATAACAAAATATTCACGTGTATTTGAAACTAATAGATACTGAAATAATCACGGCTATATACAAATTAAAGTGTACGATTGTTAACAAAACAAATTTTGCCACACCATACACATAACTAAAACATTTATTCTCTATAACGAATTAACGAGCATTAGTTTCAAATCACTCTCTAAAACACGTTTAACATTTAAACTTTGAACAACCACTTTTAACAACCACTTTTAACAATATATGTCTGAACATGTATAAGCACTTTGCATGAAAATTATTGCATGAAATTATCTAACGTTAGATATTTTACGATGTAATCCAAATTTGCACTGCTCGTTTATCATTAAACAAGGTTGACTTGTTCTGATTCATTTTCACAATTTTTAATTGGCGATTGTTAAATTTTCTCATAATATCAAACTTGTACTTGTTGAAGGTACCAAAATTGGAACCAGTGATTTGATTTTCGCGATAAATTGATAAGTATTGTAAACCGAAAGGATTGAGCTTGATTAATAAACGAGCAGTCAAAAACGATAAACCCACCTTCCACCCTAAGATAAACTTAAAAGTATTAAAACGCACTGCGTGAGCCTTCAGCTTGGGGCGCGACCAGCAGCGATTAAAGTTGAACGCTCGAGTCCTCACAGAAAGGCTTTCTCCACGTGAGCCTTTTGCTGAAAAAACTTTGCGTTTCGTTTGATCAGACTCGCGAGGTTTCTCTGGCAAGCCATGCGGCTCGTGTCGCGTCATTTGTTCATTGTCGCACACTCGGCTGCGAGATCACTAATTAACTGTGACACGTTGAAATTGTGCGTAAGCTCTCATAAGCCCTTCATTCAAAGATTTTCCAAAATCATGAAGCCGCATTATTATTAGACAATAAATCATCTTAGATGGGTAATCGTGACCGGTTATTGTAAACTCCAATATTGTACTATTGATCCGTTTAGTTGTTAAGTATCACCCCGTTTTCTGTAACTTGAATCTATTATTATCAATGATTGTGATTAATTTCGGACTTGATCATTGTAACGAACCGGATGATTCAAGCTGAAACATATAAAATGACTGTAAATGGAACATTGGTCGTGTACATGTATTTACATATATATTACTCTCCTTAAAAATAAAATGTATTGGTAACCCGCAGGGCTACCAACATATTTCATTTTCATGGCGAGTAAAATATCGTACTTAACTCGAATAAAAGTGGTTTCAGGTTGGTAACTCAAGTCTTTGTATTGAGTTACCAACTTAAAACCACTTTTTTCTTCGTTGAGTAATATACCATAATTTTGTTGAATTGCTGTATTATAAAAGGGGATGAAAGCAAGAATTTTGTAATGTGAGAAAAGATTTTGGCAAAAATTGTAATCTTTTTTTGTAATTTGAGGACATAATGGACAAATCCAAAAATTACAATAAAAAATTATAAAGCGTATTCATTGAAGACGTAAATACTATGATTTTTCACTTGATGTTTACTAATTTATGAATATATTGTACAATTTTTTATTGTACTTTTTGCAACATTATCCATCATGTCCTCAAATTGCAACGAAAAGTTTCAATTTTTTCACATCTTTTCTCTCAGTGTAGCTACTTGTGGCAAACAGTGTGGCGTATATGGCTAAATTTATGGCAAAGTTTTATAAAACTTTGTTTCACGATATAAGCTATAGATTTCACCATATTTGCCACAATATTTGCCTCGTGTGGCTTAACTGTGACTTTTTCCCCCAAAATCCACAGGTATACCACATACGGCTTTTTGCTTTGGCACTGAAATTTGTCCACACAAGTGAAAAAAGAAAGAAAGAATGAAAAATCAAACATTGGCTCATCGCGTCACTGTCACGACCTTTCATTGACAAGTTTCGTGTCAACTTGACAATACGATTGTAAAATGGAAAATTTTAAAATGCAGTTTATAAATTGTAACACGAAATTGCCACTTTATGCTACTTTGATTGGAAATATCATCGTTTTAAAGTGAAATTTGAAACACTACGCATGGAAAAATTTTCTGCTTTTCAGTCATGTTACCAAGTTAATATGAAACATGTTGACTTATTATTGTATTATTATCATCCTAATATGATACGTTTTTAACTTGTATAAAAATAAACAGTTGAAAGTTATTAAATCAACATTTTAAATCAATTTGCTTACTATCTAAAAGATCTACCCTAATAGCAAAGAATATTTTTAGTACATTCTAAAAATATTCTAAACTTACCAAAGAAATATTCTAATGTCCGGCTCCCAAAAATATTTCTGGTGTATTCTTAGGTGATTGTTTTTTAACATCCCAGAAATAGATCATAAATATTTCTGGAGTCAGGCATATTAATATTTTTGACAAATATTTTTGAAATATTCTGGAATATTCCTTGCTATTAGGGTATTCACATTGTAAATTTCATGCTATGACATCTTATTATATAATTCCTAAATTGTTATTACTTTTAAAGGATAAAAAGATACAGATATCAGATATTTTTAGAATATATTTTCTCAATATATTCTACCAGAAATTCCTATTTATCCCCGTAGTGGGACAGCCAAGGAAAGTATATAAGTGAAAAGGATTTACGGTTCATCGTTAAGGGGTCATGCCTGCCTGCAGACCTGTAAAAATGGGGTAACTTAAGGATTTTTTTTCTCGGAAACTGAAATAATTTTTATAAAAACGTTTATAGGCCTTTATTGCATATACATTCAAGAGTAATTGAGAATTTTTTCACAAATTTTTAATTAATTTTATTAACCTTGATTGTTAGGCTTGGATCTAGAGAGTAATTGTTCAATTTTGAAAAATAATAATAAAAAACAAAATGGCGACTGTTTTTCAATCGTAGAATAAAATGAATGGCTACTGTTATTTCAATCGTAGAATAAAATGAAACGATTACTCCCTAAAGAATTTATTTTCAAACATTTTCGCAAAAAAAAAGCAAGTAAATTGGTTCATCGATTTGCCACTTATCGTGGTCACTGCATTAAAAAAAGTGGTTTTGAGATAATCGCGTTTAAAGTTTTAAATATAGTTACCATCAAGAAACAATGCTGGCCTTTCACAGCCTGCAACTTCGTTAATTTTCATCGGAACGCTTTCATATTTATGCCAAAAAATCTTAGAAGTACATAGATAAGAAAGACGTCTAAGGTACCATAGTAACACAGACATCCTATAATATCTAGAAAATATCAGGATGATATCTCTTGTACGTTTGATATTCCACATATATTTTAGAATATCATGTGTTACTACTAGTGGAAGTGACCTTAATGAGTTCTTGAGTCAAGCCTTGTTGACTTATGCGTTAATGAATACAACGTTAAAAGAGACACACGTGAGTTGGCCTTAATAATTGCAAACTTTTGTTATTAATGAAATTTTTAGCAGCAATTAAAAATATATTAACATTATTGGCTATAAATGTTAACTTATATCATTAACAAAAATATATTTCACATTTTTCAAGGTTATTAGTAATATTTTATAATTATTTTTAAATTAATTCTCGAACGTTTTAAAAATAGATTTCTAATTTCTTAAAAATACTCTGGGACTGAACATATTTTGCTATAATATCAGACTGTTATTCTGTCCAAATATAATTATATATTATTGTAATATATGAATAATATTAAATTTTAAAGTGTATTTTTATCGCATCTATAAAAAGTGTTCGATTTTGTATTGAAATTTTTTGAGTACTAAATTAATTTATTGATTACATTCTATAACGCAAATCTTTCTTTCGTACAGATAATGTTTAATGAATTAATTATTTTATATTATCTTACAGAAAACATTGAACATTTTTATAAAACTTTTATACGATTTCATATTTTTATTCCAATAGTTCTCTTTTTTTATTTCTTTAATTCACACAAAGTGCTTGTAAGTGAAAAGAATTTCTTAATTCGTTTATAAAAGCTTATTAACGAGAAATGTAAGCAATCTTTAGAATAACATGTTTAATATATTATACATCTTGTAGGTAAGGTAAATACTGAAAAGTTTTCTCGCAGCCGCAGTAGCACCATATGCCATTTAAAGTTTATGAATATTGTAAAAAATCTCCTTCAGTGTTGGAAACCAAGCAATATGCTTTTTATATATATTTATGAACGATTATTAAAAGCTATGTCAGCATACACAGACGATGTGTCTTTATCTTTAAATTCTGAATGTGTTATATGTGTTGCACCCATTGATAAGTGTTGTCATTAAAGTGGCACTTACATTGTTTATAAATGAAATATTAAAAAAAAAATACCTAAACGTGCTTGCTGAAAAAAAAATTCAAAGTGCGAAATGACTTTAAATATACATTATGTCGTAAATTGAATAAGTCAAATTATTAATAAAATTCTGAAATGCATATCAAATACTGCATAACAATTTGTTAATATTTTTTTTTGTTTCCAAATAGTTTGTATTTAAAGTCTATGAAACACAATTGAAATAAAATGTTTATAATATACAACTACACTGTTATATATTAACTGTATTTTGTAAGAAATTAACACATGCTTATATTTGTATGGTAAAAAAAAATAATGGAATCAGCTTTTACCAAATATGCATCTCATCTTTTTTTTTTTCTAAAAATAATAATATCATGAATATGCATACAATTTTTATCATATTCTATTGTTAAATAAAACAATATCTTGCATCTATACAGAAATAGATGTGGATTTACAAAACTGTCACAAATATTTGTACTGAAAAAAAATGTACTACTTTGACTTATCAGTGTTCGCAATTTATTTAATTAACATACATTTCATTTGTATTGTTAACTAATTTAGTCATATCATTGGGCTAAAACATTTATGCACTGATCTTTAGCTGTGTATCATATAACAGTATGGTAAATTCCTTATTAAACAATATTTTTGACTGTGAATATTTTATGTCGAAAGATGTATTTAAAAATGTTGATGTTGATTAATAATGAAAAGTCGTTAATCAGCAGAGTCAAATTAATTTTAATGATAAGTTGATCATTAAACGAGATAGTATGTGTGAAGTGTGACATGAAGTGTAATTGTTTGTTTGAAATAATAAAAATTATTGTTAAACTCGGCGTTATGCGTTATACTATTAGTAAGTATATATCGTTATATTATAAGTAAAAATAAAGGTTAATGATTAATGTTAAAAACTCACTATCTAAATTGTGTATGAGTTATTTTTACATGACTGTTATATTATTAGACAGTTCTGGAGAACCAATTTTTATACGAACAATGTCCAATGTTAATTTTGTAAATAACGTATAATTATTTTTAGTATTAGGATGGCCAGTGTTTTTAAATGGTTAAAATAACCTTGATTGTGCAGATTTCAAAAATACCGGCCATTCTGAATCACTATCTTCATTGTTATTTTTAGTCAAATTCTTGTAATTTAACCATTCATTATTAAATAAAATGAATACACATTATTTAATTTATAATATGTCGACAAACGCATATATATATAAATAAATCTGATATGACAAATTACAAAGTTTTATTGTATTTAAGTACTAATAAAGACTAGGGACCATAGCGCCACCATATGTGGTTTCAACCAGTTGAATAAAAATAATTTTAACCTATTTGCATTTTGTACTATAAATTAAATTTTTCAAGCAGGTTTTAAAATTGTCTACTAATACTGCGTTAGTGAGACAAATATATAAACATTAATAAGCCAGAAGAAGGAATACAATATTGTAATGAATTTCACTGTCGACAATACTAGTATCAAATTATTAAAAACCCTAGAACATAGTGACGTGTTCGTTTAGAATTTTGCATCCTTCTCGAACCAAGAAAAGTTTACTCTATTTTTTTTAATTTTTTGACACATAAAAACAATATTTATTAGGTTTTTTCATTCGAAAGAGAGCATCATATAAGCATCATATATAAAATGCTTAGGAAAATTTCTTTTAATATTAAATAATATTAAATTTTTATGTTTAATATTCAATACACGTTTGATTATGTGTGGAAGATACAATGTTTTTCTTTTTATATGCGAGGAACAAATGAAACACAACTGAATAAGAAATATATATTGGAGATTGTGATTGGCGAATTCTACTCATGTAGTTTGCGCAGTCAACAAGTGTACTTTCGAAATTAGACAAGCAGGTATTTGAACATTATTTTTACATTTGCTCGGGAAGTAACGTGTCTCCAATTTCACTTGTAAGTAATGAAAACTTTATCTTTATATACATTAATTAATTAATAGTTAATCATTTTTTTTGAAACTCGAATGGGATTGATTTTTTTTTGTTTAATAATAATTCAATTTGACATTTCCCTGTGATAAATTACTAAGCGGTAAGCAAATTTATTTTAAAATATCGTATAATGTTCATTCATTATATTCTTATATTTTACTATTTTTCTTAATATAGATATATGAAATTCAAACATGTATTAAATCAGTGACGATACAATTCTATAAATACTTGTAAATTTAATTGTATTTAATTATATTTAAAATGCTAATTTTATTTTAATGATGGTTCTTAATACCTTTCCATTAAGTTTAGAATAGTTGTAGAAAGTGCTTGCATTCTTTAAAATTTATTATTCTTTTCAGATAGAATGGCCGATTATGACTGCTCGATATGCTTGAACATTATTACAGATAAAGCGGAGACCAATTGCAAGCACAATTTTTGCTTTAACTGCATCGCCACGTGGATAGAGATCCGAACAACTTGTCCTCTCTGCAATCAAGAATTAATCAACTTAAAGTTTCAAAATAAAAAGCCTAATTTCTTAAGTGAAACAGAGTCAACTTTAACTTCGATGTAGAATCAAAGTGGCGTTGCATAAAAATTTTTTTACAAACCAAGTGTGTTTCATGTATATATTTTAATAATTTAACTACAATAATTATCATAGTTTTTCTTGCTTTTAATTTTGCTTTAAAATTAATTACTTTTATTCATTAATAACATTTCTTTGGTGAAAAATCGATATATAAATATGGAATAATATAACATGTATACGGAATTCTCAGTAAATGAGAAACTAAAAATTATTCAAATGCACAAACTTTTATTGAAATTAATTTAAATTTATAGTGTAGATTTAAGTTAAAAATTAGTTCATAACTCGAAATTAGCTAAATCCATATTAAAAATGAAGTATTAATAGATATAATAATATATAAAAACATGGATAATAAACTTACAGGTACACAGGTAACAATCCGTTAATTGTTTATGTTTTTTTGTATATTTTAAATATGCATTTATGTGTTTTGCACATGGTTTTTAACAGTATTTAGTTTATTTTTCGTCTTTCACTGGATGAACACTATTTAATATCAAATATTATCTGCCCATTTAGAGTTTGTTGTTTTCGTTTTGCCACCATGATCATTTCAAATGTTGCCTTGTTCAATCAACTGTGAAACTTGGTTTTGAACAATAATAAACGAAATTTTTAAGTTGCCCCATCTTAAAATGAATGAATGAACGATAATGCTGGAATTTTTATTACCGACACAAGTCTATCGATAAATAACCTACATACAGTATTTTTAAAAATATTTATATAATTTCGTGGAATATATGTACATACTATAAACAAATAACAAACAAAGAATCATTATAAAATCACATAATTTACTATTTCTGAATACTTATGCATTTATTATTAAACTGTATATTAATGTTACGTTAACGTTCGAATAATTTTATTTAAAACGAACAATCAATTGTTCCATCAGTAACAATTGATGCTAAAAAATTTTTTTTCACTTGATCAGTGATTTATTGGCATAAAAAATAAATGAAGAAAGAATTGTTATCAGTGCGGATTTCCGATTGTTACCTTTCTGATATGTACTGTGCACAATGTACATGTTCAGAATGACAGCTGCTCGTGAAAACATAAGTTAACCATGGTGAACTGAGTGATTTAGAGTAGATTTGTTTGTTAGGGGCTTTATTTGCAATCGCGGGACTATTTTAAGAGTATGTAGAAGTCAACGGTGATGACGTTTTCGACGAAGATGTGAGTGGTCGGGCGGCAGGTCCTCATATCAAACAACAAAAAGAAAGTAAGATAACGAATGTAAACATTTTTTTTTCTCTCTTTCAAATAACGTATTTAATTGAGTTTACGATACGATCAATGTCGATCGCTATGAAACGAGCATGAATTTCTGAATAAAATCTATTGTTAATGTTACATTGTCGACTTGACACAATTCATAGTGATCTTTACGAAATTTGAGGTTAAATATGAGATTTGGTACTCCAGTATTTACATTGGGACGTTACGTCTCATTTTTTGACGTGAAAGCAATGAAACATTTTCCAAAAATGACCTGCATTGCACACTTTGTTCATAGTGAGTCCTTCACTTTTTTTTTCAAGCTGCTCCTTGTTTCATTATTGTTAATTATTTATTTTACTATTATTATTTGTTTATCATTCATTTATTTAATGAAATTATTGTTTGAATCTATTTTTAGTTAAATGAAACTATAAATTTACTTTGTGCCTTCTTTTAATATGTATATTTCTTTTTTATTATTATCGGGAATATTTATATTTGTATATCCGTTTTTTATCTGATCTCTTGGAATTGTAGTGAAACAAAGAACTTTGCGACCAAAGAATTGGGTGTATTGGCAACAGAGATCTGGTGTATTGGCAACAGAGAATGGCCAAATCAATTAAATAATTATAATTTTGAATTAGTCAATTAATTGAAATTTTAATTATTACATTATTTTACTCGGTTATTTTCAATTTAATTTTATAAAGATAATTTATTAATTGAAGTAATTCGCAAATAAGTGTATTTTAATAGGTATATAAAAAACAAAGCATAATTGATTGTGAGTATATTTCTGAAATAAAGCTATATTTATTGCTCATCTAAAGTACCTCAATATTTATAATATATTAATTATATATTTTATTATATTAAAATTAATTTAGAGAAATATATAAATTTCTCTAATGTAAATATAATTTTACTGGTATTAAAATATCTGTTATATTTATAATTTTACTATACTCTTATAATAATGCTTTAAAAATGTTATCAAACGTTGATATGATGATACGATACTAAATACAAATATTATAAGATAGGTTTCTGATATAACATAGAAAACATTGTTAACATCATCATATCATTATTTTGTAACTAGTGTAATTTTATTTTTTAATTATTCAACAATGCATAATTATATTTTATAGTTTCTATAACAAATTTTATGGATTATTTTTCAATTTTTATGTTTTAATGAAAATTAGAAAACCTAACACCAAAATGTATTTAAATAAAAAAGTTTTCCTATTTACTTATGCAATAGTTAAATTAAGTAACATTTTAATACTTGTATACATTTTAATTTTTATTTTTAAATAACTTCACACTAAATAATAGTTAATGAGAAAAATTTGTTTACATTATATTATTTAAATATATAGGGAGTATTCAATGAACACGATAATATAATTAAATATTTATAATATAAGAAATAAATATCAGAAAAATAGTAGCATAACAAATAATGTGTAAAGGAATATTTTTCTCTAAAGCCATTTGTTGTAAAACTTCAAATTTCATTGTAATTATACATTATGAATATGCAACAAGAAAATTTAGATATATTCACTTATGTAACATTTTTGTGCATAATTTGTGAAGTGTTATCCGAGTTTATAAAGCAGAAACTAAAATTAATAAAAATTATTATATAAATTAAAACAATATTGTCTAAGTTAGTCTTAAATTTTAATTTATATAATAAATAAATAAATAATGAATTAAAATATGTTTATTTTTTAGAAGTTTCTCTTATATGAGTACTAACATCTCAAAAATAATTAGTATTATCGTAATAACTCTCTTATTAATTCATTAATTTGTTTTTAGGTAAAAAATGATGGCAGATGAGGACAGGCAAATTAGGTTTGCTGCAGAAACCCTTTTAAGTGGGTCCCTTGATTCGCAAAGAAGTTCATATACTCAACATAGCATTAATAGAATGCCAGATACAGGCTTTAGTGAGGATTTAATAGCTGGTGCTAGAACCAATGGCAATATGTCTAATGTCAGACGGTTCTTTTGTTTATTTGTCACTTTTGATTTTTTTTTTACATGTTTAATGTGGCTGATTTGTACAGTGGTAATTATTTTACTTTATTATACACAGTATGTCCCAAAACTTCCAGAAATATCAAGTATTTTATTTTATTTATTAAAAAATGCGAGTTTCCATTTAAAATATGAAATTTGACTTTTACCTCACCCTCGGTGACTCTTTCAAAAACATGGAATTTCGGGACGTCAGGGTAGCTGGACCCCAAATTTATCAATTTGAAATTTTTATTACTTATTTAATTAATGAAATATAATTAATGAAATCGGGGTCCAGCTACCCTAAGGTAATTTTGGGGCGCACTTTATAATTTCATGTATTTAAATTACAGAATTAATAACATATCATTGAATTTTCAGATTTCTGGCCAAACTTTAGAAGTTGCTTTTAAGTTGCAGATTCTTTATTATAATATAAAAACGTCCCTATTTGATGTTGTTGTAAGTCAAGTGCAATATTATAATTTATCTAAAATTTTAAATAATTTGTATTTAATATAATATAGACAGAAAGAATATCATTCAAATCATATATAATTAATGTTACTATTTTATTTTATAAATTTTTCAAACCAGTAAGACTAGACTTTGTGTTTTGATGAGTATAATTTCATAAATAAAAAATTGTTTTATTTACTATTTGAATACAATTTTGTTTAGATGGCAGCATTTTGTAGATTTGTGGTGCTGTTATTATTTTATGCACTGTTATACATAAGACATTGGATTATAATAGCGGTAAGTGTTATTTAACTACAAGAAGATAAAAACATTAAGTAATAATTTTAATTAATATCAATTTCTTTTCAGTTATCCACTTCATTAACCTCAGTATTTCTTATGACAAAAGTCTTTCTGTTTGATGTAAGTATACTATTTAAATATGCATAACTATGTATTTATATTCTATATACAACACGTTTTATATGTGCTATTATTAGAGCATTTTGCATTAAATCATTAAATTTATGTATCAGTCATGTAATATATATGTCTACATATTCATATAAATTATTTTAACAGTGGTCGAAGTCTAGTCAACCTGGATTCCAAGTTTTGCTTATAATATCATCATTTGTGATTGCATGGGGTGAGGTGTGGTTTTTTGTCTTCCGTGACATTCCACTAGAAACTCGAGCTAGAGACTGGCTCTTGGGTAAATAATTTAATATTATTGTTTTATTTTATTAAAATCGTTGCAAGCTTTGCTGTATTATTTTTTTATGCCTTTTAAAATCATTTTTTTGATTTAAAATAAATTCATTTTTAAGGATCTACAGACAATGAACGTGCGCCACTGCTTCAACCAAACATTATCCATTCCAATCAACAGAATGAAAACATTCACAATTTTTATACTCCCATGGATTCACCTAATCATTCTGATGGCGAAGAGGGAAGCACAGCAGATTCTCAAAGAAGAACTGGAAGATTAGGCACAATATTTGGTGGGTCTTCAGATTTATCAAAAATTCCAGAGCATAAAGTGAGTTCTAATTTATTTTTTCAACATTTAATGTCTCGACTACTCAAAATTATTTATAATTATTAAAATTATTAGATTTAAATCAATATTGTAATCATAATATTTGAAAATAAAATCATTGTTACATTTTCATTTATTCATATATATAATGTGTACATAATATTATATTCGACATATTTTATTGAATATATAATGTTTTTATTTGAACGAATAAAATAATATTAAATAGTTTCATTAATTAAATTATATTAAATAAGTTATTTGCTTTTATATTACAAATGTGAATAAAGGGCTTAATCAAATTCAGTGCAAAATGAAATATTATTTTATATTATTGAAAAAATTTGTTTGTAAGAAATCATGGTTTAAGTTATACATACCATTTAACCCGATTAGAGAAAATCATAATATTTTTATCATTAACAAACTTATTTATTAGATATACTATTATTTTATTTGTCCCATCAGTATTAAAGCTTTTTAGAATCACTGTCTTAAGCCTTTAAATTACAACCACCTACTGCAAATAAAATCACATTGATAGTATTTATTTGAAGTATATTTTTCTCTCGGTATATACGTATGATGTACATATGTGTACAAAATATTTTTCTCCAATTATAGATAATTGCAGATACTTTGAGCAACACTTATTGATTAGCCAATTGTTTTATCTGTTTAGTCAAACAATTCAAATGAGACTTAAAGTTATGTCACGATATCACGATAAAATTCAACAATTTTAAAGAAAAATCAAAAGTAATTGTGCAAAACAGAAATCGTTTCAGTGAATAGTTAGTATATATTCTACAGTTATAACAAGTAATATTAAAATAATATAAAATTATTATTATTAAGTATTTCACAAATGTTCTAGGATTTTTATACGTTCAAGTCAACGTTCATAATAGATATAAATTACTTATTTTTTTTCTAGTAACATTAAGGGTTGAAAAATATACCAGCAATATTATAGTGTATTATTCCACGAGGAAAAAAATGGGTTTAAGTTGGTAACCCTGGTCAAAGGCGAAGGGTTACCAACCTGAAACCACTTTTGTTGGAGTTCAGTACGATATTTTACTCATTGAGAAAATAAAATATTTTTGGAATATTATTTCAAATTATTATTTAGCATACAATGTGCATCGTTCTTAGGATATAATTTAACTTGAAATTAATATTCCTAAATATTATATAATACTAATCATATATAGGTCTGCTTTGGTCGGTTTATTTACTTTCGTTAAAAGCGGATTTGTAAGCTTAATTGATAATTGGTAGTGCAATGACAGAGGTGAGTGCTCTTGCACTGTCAACCTTGAAGGAAGTTCACTCCTTGATAAAGTCCCAGTACAATTGCACGCCAAAGCGAAGGTCGACGTCCACTGCGTAATTAATCAGTTTTGACGTTATGCCTCAATTAAGACACATCAATCGACTTTTAATCCTAGATTTACTTTTTGTAGAACGACCGTTTTAACGCCATCTATTGTTTATCGCAATTGCGCGCAATTAAGTCCAAGAATGCCTTTGAATTTATGTGAAATCGATATTGTGTAACTCTGTGCTATTTGTTCATTTTTGTTTGTAACCAATTTTTATCATACCCTATTATTTCACTGTCGTCATTATGGAAATGAAGTTTTGCATTTCTTCTTTTTCTTTTTAAAGGATTATATTGTGAATTTATAATTTTATAATTGCTAAGTCAATTAAGAAACATTAGATTTTATCCCATTTAATAATGAGAGTAGGACAGGTTTTGGGAATAATTTTTTTTATTTTAAGAACATTTTATTCTTCTCTGCGATTAAGTTACATAGTATATTAAAGAATGGAGAATAAGTTAAATTGTAAGGGTAGACTCGAATAAAAGAAAAGCGAAATTTAAATGACTAACTCGCGAAGAAATACCTTCATCATTTAAGGTATTAAAACTACTTTAATGGTGACGGGTAAGGGCGTTTGAATTTAAGTGGTAACTCCTAAACTTTTGAAATGGTATTTTAAATACTCTTTTTAGTAACAATGAAACGAGGGAATAATTTTACTAAGTCATAAATAAGTAAGTGGAAAACAATGTATAAATGATGGAAAAATGCAAAATAAAATTAATGTTAAAGACCTATTATTTTTTTTTTTTCATATTTCATTTAATTTAACAGTTTCAAGCTGAAACTTTTTTTATTGCATATAATCTTTTTGTTTTACTTGAAACCAAAGAATTGAGTATATCACAATTTCACCATATTTTTACAGGAGTAATGACCAAATGAGGAATTTAAAATATAGTAATAGTTGCTCTATTATTTTATTTGTTAATTAATTTTTATTTTATGTGTCAATTAATTTAAATTTTATACATCACCTGCATTTATTTATGCGAATTATGTAAAAGAATTTTTGTTGTTTTCTCAACGTATATTACAATACATATTTATATTAAGTAAGTACGCAGATTATTTGTTTTTCTTTTTTTTATAACGCAACATCAAACTTGAACTTGAAAGATAAGCCGAAGTGTTGCATGGTTACTAGAAGCGAGTTAAACATGTGTTGTAGGTGTTCTTGTTTTGGAAATAATTCACACAAAAACAGTAGCATTATAAATACAACATTCAGTGCGGTATGAGACTTTAACTGGTTGACATCGAAATATCAGTATTACTCACTTGTACCTATACTCACTCGGTAAACACAAATGTATACAACTTTTTGTTCTCGAATTTGATCTTTGAATTAAAAAACATATATTATTTATTTACTTTTAATTGGTTTCAATACAAAAATTTAATATTTTTTTGTATTTTGCTGTGTTTGAAGTTCTCTTCAGAGTGACATAATTATAATAATTTTACATTGACGGTGACATTAAAGTAAGCGACCATGCTTCCATCCATTGTATTTATCCATTGTAAAATGGATTTATTAAGAAACTTTTTCTTCGGCTCACATTTTCCTGAACCTGCCGATAATGTTAAACTAGAATTTAAGGAATTTCAGGAAATACAACACATTGACAGCACTAAGGAAAGACATGTAAGAATGTTTACAAATGAATTATAAAGTTGAATTAAATTATATTTCTCTATAACTTTTTAATCGAGCCTGATATTACATTTCATATTTATGTAAATACTGGAATTGGTACTTTCAAAAGAATCCAAATTAATGTATACTTTAAGGGATTTTTTTACCTTCCCTGATTTTAACGTGATAAAGAGTTGATGAACGTCATTAACGTTGAAATTACTAATTTTTATTTAAAAAAAAGGTTGAAATAAAAGTTCTTCTATAGCTAATTCAACATTGTCGACTTTAAGATAAAAAATCAACAAGAAAATGTAAAGTTTTAATTGTAAAATTAATGTTAAGGAAATCAGGATGGAAACTGTCTAATATTTTTTTTTTAATTGAAAGTAATGATTTTGTTTGCTGCATTCAAAAAAGGATGGGTATTACGTGGTGCTAATCAATATCGACCCACGTTTTTTCTAGATACAAAAAAATAATAAAAGAAAGGGGAAGCTACCCCTTTTTGATTGAATTAGTCAATTTTAAATCATCCATCAAAAATTGAGAAATTTGAATTTGTTTTTGAGCCCAATTTAAGTACCTAAAAAGTGGACTCTTTTTAAAATAAGCAATTCCAGTATATATGCATATAAATTTCAGTATTTATACATATATACACTGAGAAAAATTATATAGTAACTGGCGGACGGGTGTGCACATATGATAGAATTTATCAAATAATATAATAAATTATATAACATATACGATAATTTTAATTATATTTATTAATAAATCCTATCATAAGTACACACCCGTCCGCCAGTTATTAATAATATAGTAAGTTTTATTATATAATTTTTCTCAGTATATAAATATATATGTGTCTAAGTCACATTTTGATGACAGTACTTATGTTAGCCACTCATATTTCAGCCGCATTTTACTATTCAAGTTAAAATAATAGAATAATAACACTGACAAACTTAAAGAAAAGAAAACAATTAATTCGAAAATACATTTCATTGTGATTCATTATTAATGATTCATTACATATTATTGGAACACCATCCATAATTGGGCGTTATTCGCCAATCAAATTTCAAAGTTCAGTCGTTTCTTATTTGGATGATAATAAATTGTTAATTCGATTATTCACTAGAGTCTTGTGTTTTTGTACGTCAATGTGAGCGTATCATTTTTATTTTTGTTTTAGTTAGATCGTAATCAAAATTTGAAGACTGTTATAAAATTTGACATAAAGTTTGACAAAATGTTAAAGTGCTTTGTTTAACATATTATAGTGACCTGAACAAGCTTTGAGATCTTGAAAATGCCTACAAAAAAGGTCAAGAAAAATTGATTGTAAACTGTTTTTAGTTATCTTATTTGTTATCTATAAATAATGGTCAACAATTAATTAGTATCATACACAACATACAAGTTTTTTTGAAGAAAAAATTACATAAATGCAACTAATTTTATTGAGCTGCATTATATGCTAGATTCAATGTTAACCTTATCAGATATTTTGTTAATACTTGTGACAGAATTGATGTCACGAATTTAATGAAACTACTTTCCCGTATTAAAAAAACGCGAACATTATAGATATATAAATCAGCTCGATAAGATTCGTTTATTGTAAACTGTAGTAATTTTTCAATCAAATTTTGTTTTCAATGTTTACACCGAGAAAAATGTGACAGAAAAATTTACTGGCTTTAACTGTCTTTCAGTTAAAATTAAAGTTTTTTCAAAACAAAGAAACTAATTTTAAATGTTACACTTATAAATGAAAGAGACATTGTTTTCTTTTAATAAACTATAAGTTGTACTAAAAAACAGATATCTGAAAGACAGTTAAAAATAGTAATTTTTCTATCATATTTTTCCCAATGTAATTACATTTTATGCTAATTTATACAGATAATCTATTATTTGTAATCTGCTCTTAACTCCACTTCATACCATATTATCTTATCAGTAAACATTTTTAATTAAATGACATTATAATCAGCTCAAGTCATTGTTGAAAACTGCAATTTAAATCAAAATAAAGAGATAATATAATATAACAAAAATGCAATGAATATTAACTGACTTTTAAATTGTTCTAGATAAAGCATCCGCTGATTAATTGCCCGATATTTTTAGTACATCGACATTAAATTTATAATTGTTGTTATAGAATTATTGTTATGAAATAGTATGAATGAAGAACTAAGCGTTTCTAAGCCCAAACCAATTTACTATTTAATATTATCTAAATTATAATTCATTCAAATGTATTTTATCTAAATTATAATTCATTCAAATATTATCTAAATTATAATTCATTCAAATCTATTTTTTTCCAGATTCTAGACTATTATAAAAGAGCGGATAACTTATCAAAACGTTCGTACGAACTTTTAATGTCGAAAGACTGGGTCTTCGAAACTCTGACTGAGAACGGCGATGAGATATTTTCCATGAATCTTCCAAAGCCCGATGGAAAAATATTCAAAATTACCGTATGTGATATATAATTATTACAGCAAATTAATTCATTAGACGAATTATTCTCAATTTTAGTTTCAATTTATTATTTTATACTCATAATAATGAAGATCCATAAAATTGAGGTAAAATTTTAAGCATTCAAATAAAGCTTGCTATATAAATTTTTTTGTAACGGAAACTGCCCTGTTTTCGTCCGGCTTAGAAGATGGAAACCAGCTGATTATGGACGAGGGCGAAAACTAGTCGTTTTCTATCCTAGGGTGGAAACTAGTCGTTTTCCACGCTAGGGCGGAAACTAGCAAGTTTTTGCCTGCGTCTAAGAACAGCTGGTTTCCAAACAGAAAGGAAACAGGGCACTCTCCTTACAATCTGTTAAAAAATAGTATATAATATACTAATATTGATACTAATTTATTTGTGTATTTTAGGGGATTGTCAACGCACCAGCGCAGCAACTTCGCGACCGCCTGTTCGAAGATATCGACGGTTGTATGAAATGGAACAAACAAATTGTCGAATCCAAAAGGATTCACGTAAGTATCCCTCATTCAACTTTATTTTTCTATAATTTAAAAATCAATCTCAAGAAGTTATCATTATTATTATGTATTACGATAATTTCACTTTTACCGGTATAATCTTGTGAATTTTGTTCTTATTATCTTTAATTTAACCGCAATATAAACCGTGTAAAATGTCACTGATCTAAACTGTAAAAAATTATGTCATTATAAAAAAAATTATATCTATGTTAATTTTAATTATTTTGATAGTGCATTTAATAAATTTGACTGAATTAAAAACGTTGCTTTCAGGTTATCGATGATAACACGGATGTGGTTTATCAAGCGACAGGTAAACACGGTCAAGTTCAAGCGCGCGACTTTGTGATTTTACGGCACCGCTGTGACAGGGATTCGTATTTCATAAGTGCCGGAATTTCGATACTTTCGGCTTTAGCTCCTAATAGAAAAAATTATATCAGGTTAATAAGCCATCATTTGTCACACAATTTGTCGTAGCATTGACATTTTTATATAATTGGTCATTTTCATTAAGTTTAATCTTCGACAGAACAATGTTAGATTGAAAATGGAAATTTGGTAGAACAGATATAGATGAAATATTAACATTTTCACCCTGTTAGGTTTTATATATATACATACATATAAGATAAACAGGGAAAAATTGATTTAATAATACTTAAAACTAACTCGAAGAAGAGTTCAAAGAATTTTGTATACAAAAAAAGTATATTAAAAATTATTATACTGTAACGAAAAGTTAAATAGCTTAAAGTTTCCGGCGACGCGACGATGATAAAGAACGAGGCAACGTATCGTCCTTTCTTTCGTGTAAATTTAATTTGATTTGAAGTTGTTTTGATCTGTTTTGGAATTTTCCCCTCGCGCGCGTGTTAATGCGTTCGGCCTCCCTCTCGCAAAAGGGGGATGAAACTGGGATGTTTTGTTTCTTCTCTTATGCCGAGCCGGAATCAACTAGATCAATTAATTCTTTTCATGAGTAACCCAGTTTTGCCCAGATTGTTTTACCTTTGATCGTCTGGGGTTAAGACAACCTGGCGCCAAAACCTGCTTTGAGGTCGGCCAGCCGCGTTACAATATATATTTTTATATACAAATGATTATATATATTAAATAAATCTTAAATATCCGGTTAATTTATTTATTTTGAATCTAAAATTAGTTTTCCCAATAAAGTTTCAACCTAAATTCTAAGGGAATAGTTTTACACTAGGTAATACGTATTTTCCACCTAATTTCTACGTTCAATCTATCTCGTTCTGTTGAAAATATTTTGATCCATCATTTACATTCATTAAATTACATTTTCTTTAACTTCGACCAATCCAAATTTTACATTGCTTTAATAGAATATTATGTTTCAATTTGAAAACTTTATTTTCCAAATTAAGGACTGTTTTATTTTCAAAGTAAATTAAAGTTATATATTTGTTGTTTAACGTGGCATTAAAGCCAAGTCCTGCGCGGAAAAACATTCGGGGACTGTTTCATTCCACGCGAGACTATTTCCCACATTAAATGTGGAAGCTCTAGCACATTAAGCTGTTATACTAATTCACTGTTAATGCTGTAATTTTAAATCCAACAATATTATTGCAACAGCTCTCCCATTTGTTGGGTCGCAGAGCTTCTGGTCTAAATAGTCTAAAACTGTTGTGTAAATTTGGATTGGAATAGTTGTTAATACTTTAAATAATAAAAGGACATTTTTTAGAGGCGAAAATGGCGTAAATTGTTGGGCGACTCAGAACGTTTCGGACGAGAATGGCGAGCATTGTCGATTTACATGGATAATGAACACGAATTTGAAAGGCTGGATACCGCAAAAAATCATCGAATTAACCACATCATCGATAATGTATCAATTTATGAATAATTTACGAGATATGGCGCGCAGTTTGCCCGCGTCGCAAAAAGGCAATTGAAATTTTATAGACATAAAATGAGGAACGAAAAAAAAACTATAAAAGTATTGTAAAGCGAACGACAAAAAAAGACAATGTTAGACTGTGAGTTCCGCAGATTCATTATTCAACAGAGATTCTATCATATTTAAGCGTGATACATGACATTTTTGAATGAATTCGCATCAAACTAACAAAACATTGATTATAATGCATGCTTTGCAAAGAAGATGAGGTACTTCATTTTATTTTCTTTTTATATTTGTTAGTTATACTTTTTTAATACAAAGCCTAACAAATAATTAATTTCAAATTACTACAATCATTGTAGTTAAATCTTCAACTTTAAAAGTATATTTGATTTTTTTCATTTTATTAATATTCTGTTATTTAAGTATAATTCACTGGAACTATCTTCTAAGATTTTTTTTGTATTTAAGCCATTGCAATATAATTTCATTGATTATAATACGTAATAATTATAATAACTGGTTAAAAAAAGGGAAAAATTTGTTTATAAAAAATTACTATTTTTTATGATAACCATATCTACAAAATTTTACCAATTAGAAACATTTTTATTATACTGTACAAAAAACATTTTACGTGTGTCTTTATTAGATATCTTGAGATTCAAAAGGGGGTGTGAACTTGTGTCAAACAGCATCGAGTTTTTTTGTTATTTGATAACACTTGTTTAAATTTGAATTTCCAAATAGACAACAGAAACACCCCCTTAATGATTCTGATAATTTTTTGAAAGTTAATTGTAACTGCCGCAAAATATTAACTTTGTGTCATCATTATCAAAAAATATAGTAAGATTTTATGAAACTTTGAATAATCAATGATAACTGATTATAGTGTAATTATTAGTCGGTCATTTGTAACAAATGATTCATTAATTGTTTTAAACAATTTTTAATTAAATATAAGTATTATCTTACAAACAAGTTGATTATAAACATATTTTTTGAAACATTTAATTGCAAGTTCCGTAAGTACGAAATTCGAAATGTTTTGAAACTGCATTCACTTTTAAGAAAAACTCAGTGTATTAAAATAAACATTAAACTTCCTTTCGTGTAGTTTGCAATGCACTTTTCTTATACATACAGGAAGTAGTTAAGAGGCAAAAAAATGAACTATTCATTCATAACAGAAATTATAAAAAGTGCATTGCAAATTGTATTGTGATATTAAATCACTTTGTAACGTTGGTAAATATAAAGTAATTAACCTTGAATTTAGTGCATTTAGGGTCAAGTCAAGCATTTTTGTGATATAATTGAAACATAATACATTTTGTAGTATGTAAATATAAAAATGTTCCTTCACAAAGTTTCTCTCATTATATATAACTTTCTCTTTTCGAAATCAACAATCATTGACTTGTCTTCAAAGTGCATTTAATCGGTTTACAAATAATTGATTTATAAATCAATAACTTGTGTTCATATTGTTAATTTATTATAAAAACTCCTGGTACTTTAGGTATGTGTATATAAACGTACCTAGTATGAAAGTTTTATAAACGCGGATAACTTCACAGCCAGTATTTTTCGACACAGGTTTAGCATATGAAAGCAAGTCAAATTTCTTTAGTTCAAGATTTTTAGATTTTTGTTCAGATTTACGATCTGCAAAAAGAGCTTTTTGCAATAATTTTATTGATGAATCATCTTATAAATTGTCTATAAGATAACATCTTGATATATATTTTTTTATTTGAATTTAGTTATACTACATAGGATTAGACATTATCCAAACATTTTTAATATTGTAAATATACATGTTGTAATACGTATAATTTAATGTCTTTTGTGTAACAAGTATAAATGTTATTATAAAAATGATGGTTCGTTCACAAACAAAATGTGTATTTCGATTAATTTTTATCTCTATTTATAACTATATTTAAACATTTTTAATTCAAGATTACTTGAAAAATACATATTACCATTTTAAATAAAAAAAAATAAAAAACAAAAATAATATAATATAATACTTGTGTGAGTGATCTAGAAAAATTCAAGTATGAAATTTAAGAGTTGTACTGAAATGTGTATGATTTTGTATGACATAATTTTGATATACTCGTGAAAATGTATAATTTGATGATAAATTGTAAATAAATGAGTTATATCTTTATAAGATATATATCTTTGATTTTATTGACAATTTTCGCTAAAATCAAACTCGCCTTGCGCAGTAAAAACGGACTTAACGTGATATAATCTTGATTCTAATACTAACTTTTATATATTTTCAGCTCCCATTAACAAATCTTAAGGTAATGCAGTAAGTCTGCTGCCGCGGAGTTAGTGTTTTTTTAATTATTATTCTGTAAATGCTGATTTGATGCTTGCAATTGATTCAGCATATTTTTTAGACATGGGAAAATTGTATTCAATTAAAAAGTCTGAATTTTTAAATCAATTTTAAGCGAATTTAGGGACC
>JABFPN010000102.1:0-73534 GCA_022817305.1 Leptoteleia sp. ZL-2020 | reverse complement strand
TGTGACTTTGGGGACAGTCCTCAAAACTACCAAATGTCCTCAAAACTGCCAGTAAACAAGTCATTAAAATGGCGATTTGGTCTCAAAACTGCCATTAGAATAATATATATATATATATATATATATATATATATATATATGATCTAATAAAAAGATAGAATTGCATGTTATATTTTATTGGAGTGTTTCAATTTACATTTACTGATATTTGATCCTAAGCTGTTGCACAACGTCATTCCCATTATCAATTGAAAATACTTTGACTGCAAATTCGAGATATTTACAATTTCAATAAAAAAATAATTATATTTTTGTACTTAAAGTGATTAATTTTTATAATAAATGACAACTTCTGTAATCTACACGCGCAATAAATGTTTTATATAAAATACTATGTACCTTACAGTAATGCTAATTTTAGATAACATTTACTAAATGTTAATAAAAAATTTTAATAAAACATAATTTTATTCACATTTACTAAAAATTAGTGTTATGATTATAATAAGAATTGAATGTAATTGTTGTTACAACAGACATCACATGTTTGACAAATTGTACTAAGACTTAAGTAGCAGTTACATACATTCTTGATTTTACATTTTATCTCAAATAGCCCTATAACCATACTTTTGTATGCTCATCTACATTAGTGGTTAACCATTAAATGCTGGTGGTTTGTCTCCATAAAGGTGCTTGACAAATACCACTTCAAACAGAAGATAAACATTTCCGACAAGGAAATTTCGTGAAAGCACGATGCTGTAATCAGTTGATTGTATGACTCCACAACGAACATGCGATTCCCTTCATACATTAATTAGTAACGTGTGTTCTATTAAGAATATGAGTTTTAACCATATAACAGACGACGTGCTAACGACTTTATTAAATTAGTTCTTAATTAACCTTTAACTTTTATTATTCACATCGATAATAATGCTTACGCATTCGATTTCAATAAGTTTCAACTGATTTCACGTAATAAACCTAGATAATGCAACACATTCTTTAGTTATCAGTTTGCATTCTTTGACTAAAATTTCCATAATATTTCCTTATAATATTTAATTAGGATGTGACATATATTTGCCAAAAATATTAATTTCATTAATTATAGAACCTTTTTTTCTAATTTTTAGAAGTAAAATTTGTTTGTATAATTAATTAAATTCCAGTAATTTTGTACTATTTTTTAATAGAATAAATTTAAATCAAGTAATTCAAAAAACATTTTAATTTCAATAGTAAAGTAAAAATTTAAATATATTTGATATAAATGATATATTTATTCCTGTTATGACTTTATAAAAGAAACCAAAACAAAACAATCAAATACTCAAGAAGACAGTGTTTTCGTATTGGAGGGGAGGCTAGATAATGAGCTGTTATAATAGCTAAGCCATTAATTTTTGATCAGAAATATTACAAAACGGATCCCACAACAACGAAATAGTCTCATACTCCAATATCTTTATGCAAGTTTTTCATTATTTCATTCAGATTATATAATTTTCGATATAAGGAAGACGATTTTATCTCATTTGTGAAATATCAAAACCATATTGAGTTATTTATCTTAAGTAAAAGTTAATCATTTTTCAAAATTAAATTTAACATCCGTTATGAACTTTATAAGAAATATTGGTCTCCGCTGACTGGCAATTCGTTTGAAAATTATTACCTAATCATTACACCAAATTGCTATTATCTAAAATTACCACGATTCTCATGTTCGAACCAAAATTATAGATATTTCTTCATGATTTATAAAGAATGTTTTTACAATTCAGTTTACTAAATAACTCTAAATATTTATTTATATTAAAACAACAATATTATTTAGAAATTAACATTTTTTTGTGAAAAATATCAAGAAAATTATTATACTAGAAGAAGTTTAATATAAAATTAAATCTAGTAATCAAATATCAGAATTTGGTATATTCAACTGAGTCCTTTTCACATTTAAGATGCCAAATAACAGAACTAATAGTAATTTACATATACTTTATTAAAAATTTGGACAAAATTAATTTATATTGATTTAATACTTTTACATCAATTAAATTCTTTTTTCAAAGGATTCATTTTCAAACTTTTAAGATTTCAAACAAAGATAAATCGAAGTATTTTAATAATCCACTTTTAAACTGCAAATAATATAAATTAAAACATTTATGTTACACGTTGTAAAATTGAAATCATTACGGATTTAATTACCGAGAGTAAAAATATTTTAATTTTCATAATTTTTCGCTTGATTAAAGTGGCAAGTGTGCAAAGTGAGTAAATTCATTATTCTCGAAACAATCCTGGTATTGTAACGCCTGAATATTTAAGTATACGCAGTTTCTATAAAGAGATGATGGAACTTCTTGAGAATTCCTCGCTCTCATCATCGATTACGATCGGATCGTGCCTCGCGTAATCATAACTTCAACTCGCATCAACCAACACATGTATGTGCTATTACATTCAAATATTTAGTTAGAAAGGTATCATCACTTTCTTACTCAATGCATACGTGTCTCCCTAATGTTCACGTTATGACATTGGCTTAGATTTTTTTACGACCTTTTTGACTCCACTAGCTGCGATCACTTTCCTTTCCTGATACGCAATTCGTTCCTGTATATGCCATAAAATCATTATAACCCATTGCTTTTTCAATACCTGTATTTCTATCTTTATGAAGAAAGCACATTTATATAATTTGAATTTAATTACTCATTCGTGTTAAATAATTCATCGAGAATGTATTACGAATTGTTTGTACATTTAATTAATTGTTCATTAGATGCAGCTCAATTACAATTCATGCATTATTAAACACTTTTTTTGATACTTCATCAAGTATTACTTACGAGCATTAAATACTGATTATAGACCATTTTAAAAGAAATAATTTTAATGAAATATATAAAATAATTGGATAGAGACCGTAAGACACTAATTATAAAATAGATTAAAAAAAAGATTATGAAATTAATTGCGTCGTTAGTTTTTGATTGTTAGGTATATGTAAAAGACATTGAAAACTATAAATTTTGATTTACTTGTAGTAAAAATGTTAAATATTAAATTTAATTTATTATTTCATTAATTTTGATGTTGTTTTTTTATTGAAACAATAAAAATGCTTTCTTCGTGACAATTAAAATTAAAGAAAGTTGTTATAATTATAATATTTATAATTTTTTTTAAGAAATTCTGAACATTTTATTAATAATATTTTTTGTTATGGGAAGAAGTGTGAGAATTATGCGAACCGTGAAATTATTTGAACAAAAAAAAATAATTTCTGCTAGCATAATGGTACTCAAGCATACATGGGTTTATGAATATAAATAAAACATTTGCGATAAATTTTTCTCGAATTTATGCTTCATAAAATGAAATATTTATAAATCCGTTTTTAGACACTATTAAGTTTATGATGAGTTTAGTGTTAGAAATATTTTTCATCGTAATGTCTTTATAAAACTAAAGGATATATGCAGAATAACTTTGAAAATAGCAACATTTAAAAAAACAACAACCGAGCACATGCGCTTATAAGTCACGTGTACAATAATTACTTGCTGTTAGGAAACAACATAAGTATTATTACGTAGAAGGTTGGCGGATTTAAGAGTTAGTATTCATTTTTTTACTAATTTTACAAGTTTAGAACATTATATTGTTATTTATGAGGAAATCATAATTTTTTGTTTAATAGACAGTCATTATATTTGTTCATATATTTTTAATATGAAGTAAAAGTTTCCTGAAACTAATTTTGTTATCCTTTTGAGTACTTTTTATAAAAAAAAGTTAATTTTTCTCATAAAAATTTCACTGTAAATAATAGTAGCAATAATATTAATATGAATTAAATTATTTTCTTTGAAATTGTATTACATATTTTAATGTTTATAGATAAATACTCAATTCTCTAAAAATCATATTCATTACATTTAATAAACTTAATGGAAATTAACATTTCCTTTTAGTTCATTAACATTAATACAAATAACATTGACATTGGTAATAATAATAATTACAATAATAGTAATGCTCTTAACTGTAATATGAAGAATGAAAATAAAGTATAATGGAAGCTATGGTAATAACAAATATGTTTACAAATAAAAAATATGGTTAAAAACTTTTCCATTCTTCCAGAAATGTGTAAATTAAACATTTTTGAATACTTCTTATTTCAATTTCTGCTTTTACGAGCATCCTTCAATCAAGCAAGTCAAATTGTTTCCTTTGAAACTGCAGTATAAATGTTAGCTTTTGCAGGTTAATTACTCAATAATATAACAAATCTAATTCGTCACATGTAATTAAACTAGAAACTAAACTTTTCTTTGGCACATTAAAACATACGTTGAAAGTATCATTTTCTATTTATCATTTCAATCGTAAATATTATGTTCTTCTTAACAAAATTGTCGTAAAAATTATGCAATTAATTGTCAACATATTTTAAGGAGAACAAAGATGGGAACATTTCAAAAAATATTATATAAGTTGTTATTACACAAGAAATAACCATAATAACACGAAACATATATTTCACATGTAATACAAATATTATTTCAATTTATTTCTAAAACCCAAAATATATTTACAAATTTAAAGCTAAATTTAAAAACTTATTACAGTTTATACATTTGTAGAAGGTGCGTTTATATATAAGTTTATACATATAAATATATATATGTATATATATTTTCTTCGTACAGAAACGAAATCTCATTCTTAAGATGAAAAGTATTTAATTATCTTAAGCTTCATTTAAATAATGTACGTATGTAATATTCGAAAATAATATTAATATTTTTTTTTAATACAATAATTAAAGAAATAAATGAGCAGATTTTTTTAATCATAGTCCACATCTAAAACCTTTTGAAAACATTATACTTTTTGCCATGAAATTAAAGAACTTTTCAAAATGATCAATATTCCCGTAAAGTTATGTTTTATGTTATACATTTTTCTACATATAAAACTAGGCACGAATCTGGAGTAACAACAACGTTGCCTCGCAAATGTAGCGCGTGATCCGATCACAAAACGGTCCCAATGTCTCGCGTGAACACGGATTTCCGTCCACATTGTATCTGAATCACTTTCTCCTACTCTAGTAGCTTGAACCAGTAACTCATTATGCAAAATAATCGTGAGGCGGAATGCTAAGCAGGCGAGAAAGAAACAGAAGTATCAGATATCGTTATAAATTACTCTTCAGGATGCCTCTCCGATTCATGTCGTTTAACACCTGATCTGATACCCTGCTTTGATTTTAGTCGACTAATGATTGCGTGAATGTCATCCACCTTTCACAAAATCTCACGATCTAAACTTAGATCAACATTTCGACTATTTTTACCTTTATTCTGATATATGTTATATAACGAATGAAACCGAAATTAATGTAATATTTAGAAAATATACATAATCGTGAATGTGGTTTATACTGCAAAAGCTAATTATTATAATCTATGTAGTTTGAAAATTATGATGTCAAGCAATACAAAATTATTTATCAAAAAATTTTACAACTCAATGATTCAGGCATTTTTGCAAATAATATTATTAGTAGTAATATATGTATAATAAGCAGAAATAACAATGAATGCACTGAAAAAAGGATGTACAAATGATGTAATAATGAATTCATATAATATTAAGTTAAAATAATTTTTAAAATCATTTTTAATAAGTGTGTGGTTGTAATCCCCTACAGGAGTTTCGGGCGAGAAGTTAAATGTAAGGGGAAATAAAAAGAGGAAAGAAAGAAAGAAGAGAAAAAAGAAAAAGAATTGAAACAAAAAGTGGAAACATTGTTAGCAAACTTAGATCAATTTTATCACTAGGTATGGCACCGGCAAGAGTGAATATTCGGAATAAAGAATACGGTAAACTGTCAGATTTTTTATTTACCAAAAATAATTCTACTTTTGAACAGTCATACGCAGCATGTAAACATTAGCAATTGAAATTCATTTTGAAACTTTTGGGTACTATAGCAATACTGTTTACTAATTCCAGTAATAATCTGTGTACATTTATCAAATGGTTGACACGTTCAGTCAACTGTGAATTGCAGCTTCAATAAAACAAGTTTACAAGACTGCACATATTTTTAATTAATATAATAAAAGTAACGTAGTAAAACGAGAATGGGTACGATTATACTTCCCATATTTATCGGTGCAGATTAAAAAAAAACAATACCATGATAATATAGAAATGATTTATTAAACTAAAAATTTTATTTAACTACGTGGTTTACTGAACTGTACTGAATTTTTTACTTTTAATAAAAGAAGATATGTTACAAAATAATAAAATTTGTATACAAATTTATTACATTCATATGCATAGAAATTATATTTCATAATTTTTATTACCACTCCGTATATAAATTAATTTTGTTTGCGTGTCATAAATATGAAATTAATTGTTTGTAATGTTTCACTATTTTAATGAATGGGTTTTTAAAAACGCGCATTTTTCACATATTTGCAATCATATATTCTTGGAAAAGCAATTACACATTACTCATTAGCAGAACAAGTCTTAAACGCCTTTCGTCAATTAATGGAAATTAGTTACTGATGTCTTTTTACTTTAATTTTATTTCTAGGTATGGCATCGGCAAAGGTATAAGGGCAAAGGTATAAGGGCAAAGGTATAAGGTATAAGGGCACAAATATATCAAAATAGATTGAAAATTGCGCAGATTGAATAAACAATGTTTAAATATGTTCTTCGATTCGAAGGTGAAACACTTGCGTAGTCAATAAGTAGTCAATCGGAGGGTCAAAACCTTTCTGGAGTAAAGATTTTTTTAAAAAAATATCGTATTTCTTCTCATGCAGATTCCCGAGAAATTGATAAAAATTTCATTTATTAATTGAAACAATATGTAATAATGGTAATTTAATATTTCTTTTCAGTAAGTATATTTTCGTAAATATTACTCGAAACGATGTCTATTATGTCGATTACATAGTACAAGATCAAGCAAGTAATAACTGTAATGAATGTATGTTTCCTGCAAGAAGAACGACGTTAGATGATAGTAAATAATTGCTACTAAAAGCTTCGATATAACCACGCCTACACGTTGAGATTTTGTAACTAGCAATAATGCTTATTTTAACACGCAAAGTAATCATTACAATAATCATACTAAATTGGAATAAAGACATTCATTTTATAAGCTTTGCTTTTAAAACTTATTTAGAAACAATGCAGTTATGAAATACGATATAAATCTTGTTAAAAATGTATCGCCACTTCATAAAATATTTAGTTATACTATCAATTATTAAAATATAAGGCACATTTTATAGTTCTTTTTTATTGTTTTCATTACAAAACAACCTTCTCATATCAGCAATAGGAACATAAAAGTAATGCGATTATTGTTTAATCCAAATATTAATTTTTATAGTGCAAAAAAGAATGAATATAAGAATTGAAAAATATATATCAAACGTGAGAGTCTAGTGCTTTATCAGTACAGTCACTAAAGTACTATAGAAAACGTTACTATAAAATTATAATAAGAGAATGAGTAAAGAATTTTAAAAACTGTGAAGAACAATTCTAGTTAGTCTGGGTACGTTCTGGCAGTAGTCTGTGTAAATACGACCCATACCACTTTTTCCAAAATATATCCAAATTGCCACTAGATTTATTACAAAAAATGTTTGAAAATCGTATAACGCTCTTCTTGCATATTTTTGTAGTAACGATTTCTGTTGCAATTATGTAGAATACGAATAAAATATTGAACTTTAACTTCGAAGATACGAATTCAATTTTCAACTCGTGTGAATAGTTTACAATACGAGCGAAGCAAGTAGAATTCAAATACTGCCAGAAAGATGGGAAAATGTAATGAGTTGTGATTGGAAATATATTTAGATATGTGTTATTTTTAATGAATTCGATGATTTTCATAAAAAACCAACACATTATTTAAGGTCCTAATAACTGTTATTTTCGTAATAATAATTGTTTATTATTTAATAAAACCTTCATTGTTTTGTACAAAAATATTGAATTATTCTTACAAATTTTGACAATACATAAATAATGTTTATATTTATTTATTATTATTTGCATAAATTACATCATATTACACATTATAATGTTACAATTGTATTGAGATGTTTTTGAGAAATTAGTTTTATAATATTTAGTCAATCATACATTTAATTACTACACGGAAAAAAATGTTTCGTAGCTACTAGTATACATATACTTAATCTGAACATATTGTATGGTTGGAAATGTACTAGTATACCAAGTATAGTTGGGGAAATAATACGAAATAGGCTGAAGCTATTTCATTGATGTAAACATACTGCGCGGTTAAGTTAATAAAAGTATATGATTGCATTAAACATGCATTTTTAATTATAGATGTTAACAGTTATTAAAACTGTCACACTTTGCCGGTTATGCGTGTACCGCATGAAGGCGTGCAGTCAACAAAATATTATTGCCCGAACCATACTAGCATTGGTAACGTAATGATAAAGTTTTTTTTCTTCATCTTAACCATAACACGACAACAATATAAGCATGGTTCTCACAGCCTTTCTATTTTTTTCCGTGCAGCAATGACGGAATACATAATTATTAAAATTAATAATTTTACTTATATTTATAAATGCGTTATTGATATTTTAGTTGATATCAAGACTAGTAAACCACTGGCTGTTAAGTGTATAACTTGCCATAAAATGTTTGATTATACCTAATATTCTTTTTGTTTTCCTTTCATTGTGTCGAAGATTACTCATGTGTTCTTCCATTTTCTGAATAAATAAATTTTCCTTGGTAGAATCAATTACTTCTGCGATATTATTTTCCGATTCATTTTGATCTTCAGAGTTTTCGTGATAACATGCTTGAACTGTCAGAAATGAGTATATCAAGCCATATAAGGCATAATTCTGTAACTCGTTATTAAGCCAATTTTCATCTAAATTCATTGCTGCATCGCAGTCTTGGACATTTTTAATTAATTCTGAAAGATAGTACAATAAAAGTTCTTCATATTTTGAATATAATATTTCTAATTCAACACTGGTATATAATAAATAATGTAAATCTAAAGCAACACTGGTATGTCTGATTATTTGAAAATCAATTAGTTTTGGAATTGGAATTTGGTCAACGTGGTCTCTTTTAAACATAATATTATTTTTCCATATATCACCGTGAATAAGTACGTCGTATTTGTTTAAACCAGGTTGGACTATTTTGGTCATTACATTTACTATATTGTCTTTATACTGCAGCAGGAACGTAAAAGCTTCATTATTCTCAGGCTCATTAATTTTTATAACATCAAGAGCAAAATTGAGACCATACTTCGTTAATTTGCCTAAAGCCCAATGACCATCCTTGGGAAAGAGTACTTCTCGTAAAGGTTTCATAAGGTTTATAAAATTTTGAGTATTCGCTAATTTCAAATTCAACGATGCTGCATGAAATTCTGCCAGTCTCTGAAACAATAATTAATGTTATTTACTTTAATTCTATTAATCGTAATAAATATTCTAATTTCTTGTTATGTTAAAAATTTTTCAACTTCTTTAACTAGAATAAGTAATTCATTGATGTGAAGGTGCAACAATGTTGTTATTAAATTCACAAAGATCCTAATAAAATGGATTATATGACTACATTTAATAAAAGATGATTACACAGATGTTAGTTATATTTTGCAGAATATTCCATATATTTTTTTGTAGGTATATATTCTTTACGGATAATTATTAATGTATACCTTTAAACAAGCTTGTGTTTCGTCAAAATTAAGCATTTTTGAAATTTGAATTCCTTGGTATCCGTTGTAAGTTATATCTTCCAAAATAATTCCATTTTCAGTAGCATCCAAAAACTTCGGCCCAAAATCACCAAGAAGTGGTTTTAATTTTTGATAATAATACAACTCATTAAAATGACAATCCATCACTCGAAATACTTGATGAGCGGTTTTCGATACATCGAAATACTTTACATAAACATGTTTGACGTATTCTAAAAAAATAAAACAATAAATAAATATTACTGTATGTCTAATAAACTTAATTATATTAAATAAATTTTATGCTGATTTATATTATAGTCTTACGTTCTTCATGTCCTATTGTACCTTCACATGTAACTTTGTATGAATCTGATAAATACCCTTGCTGATCGTTTGGTAATGTAGTACATGCGGAAATTTTCAATAAAGGAAGGTTCTCTACTTTCTTTAACATGTTTTCATATTTCCCAACAGTTTCTAAAACAATAATTTATTAGAAAAAATGTTACTATCTTGCAATACTTTGTCACATTCAGACTCAATTTTTTAATTAAATAAAAATACGTTAATATCACGTATAGGATGGGGTGGAGGTAAACATTCATATAATTATTCATTATTTTTATTTTGTACCTTAAACATAATGTTTCGGAATACACCAGTCTTCATTTGATATTTATATTACATTTAAACATTGAGTCAATTATGATACACGGGAAAACGGGAAAAAATATCACAGGATTGACATTGCCAGACCATCTTAATTATTGGAACCATTGAATAATGTAAACCATTCATTTGCTCTTAAGAAATTTAAAATACATAAAACAAAAGAAGATTTACTTTGTATTCTATTTTACACAATATATTACGTTGATCGCACATGTTTTTTCTACAATGTGCTTTATGTACTTTCAATGTTGTCAGTATTACATTACAACTCTATATTGAACTAATGCTGTTTTTCGATAAGTTTTGTAGCTTTTTTCCCCCATAATAATAACATAATAAGACTGCTCCTTCCATCGTCTATCAACGGGAATTCTTTATTGAATAAAATAAATAACAAAACTAATACCAGGAAGATGCATTTACGCGTTTATCGACAAACAGTATTTTAACAAAGTTTATATTTCTAAGGAAAGTTGGGAACGTGAACGGAAACGACAAACTTTTAATTTCAACTTGATAATGATTTTATAAAAGTTCATAAACATTTTACAAAAGTTTGTATAGATTTTACATTTGCTGAATATTATGTCTCAAGGAAAATGTGTTCATAAATTAAGATAAAACAACAAAATAAATTATTCAACCTACCTTCTAAAATAACTCCACAACAATGAGTGACAAAAAAGCATGCAATGTAATACCAAATATGCCTATGTAGTTTGTAAGAAGAAATTAATCCCCTTCTTCTGTTATAATTGAATCAAAGTTTAATTTTTTAGTTTGATATTAATCGTGTAAGCTATAGTTATTACTTCTTTTTATAAAGAAATATGCTTAAATTGAAAGTAGTCTTCTCCGTAACAAAAAATTGATTCAATATATTACAAATTTACACGTAATTTCATTCAAAGTGCTGCATTAAGACATTTATTTTTTTTTTATTATGCAATTGTTTAAATTTGATTTTTGAACTTTATATTTAAATAATATTTGAAAAAATGCAATGAATTTAATATCCAATAATTATGAACAATTAATTTAAACATTTTCAGTAAATTAATAAATAAGTAGTAAGTTATTAATTAATATATGATTGAATTAAATAAATTCTATACAAGAAGATCTTAGATAAAATGTATAATTGTAACAATATATTTTCGTTACCTCTGAAAGAAACCGAAGTTTGTTCCATGCATGATTAATATATTAAAAGCAAGAAAATATTACATTTGCTGTCGCTATTTCAAGAACTTATGCAAAGCATGTACATATAATTCTCTTTTAAACCTATTCATAGTTATTTACATTTTATGTACTTACTGTTTTTAAATAACGGTTTTTGTTCAAATTTAAGATAATAAAATTCAAATTATAATTATGTAAAAATAAAATGATTGTTTATCATATAATTTAAAACTAAACATAATAACTTGTGAAGTTAAAAATAAATTAAGCGATAAACATCATTAACATAATACAACAGACCTGGGAAACAGTAATAAATATAAATTACCTATTTAAAAATATTGAACGAAATAATTTATAACAAAAATAAAAAGAAAAATAGTAACGAACATTTAGAGACTATTTGAGAAATTATTATTTATTATTTCTACCACTTATAAAAAATCATTGAAACTGCTGTAAAAATATCACTTATAATGTAATGTCAATGCTTTTAAGAATCTATTTTAAGAAAAACGAACATTGTTACTGTAACTGAGATTTTTGTAGAATGTAAATTTCAACTTTTACAATGTCTTTATTTGTTAAAATAAACATCAGTGAGTATAACTAAGAAGATATTTGATGAAAAAATGAGAATAATATATAGAGCATACACCACAGGCACAGCACAGCATCCAAACATTCGCCCATTATACTAAGTACCCATAACCTTGCCAAAGGCATTGCCATGGGACCTTCAACCATACTCACGGGCCAAGGTACATAGCAAAGCTTACCTGTCCCTCAATACCGATCCGTCTGAACTCTTCAAGGGCCGGCCATTCCACGCCCATGGATTTTACTTTAACAGTACATTTTTCTTGGAGTAGTGTTTCCAATGGATCGCATTAAATATTACACTGAGAGGAAAAATATTAATATTTATAAAAAAGTTTAACAATTTGGCATTATGCTTGCAAAATATTATTATATAGTTATTATATAGTTTTAAAATTTATTAAATCAGTATATTAAAATTTATAATTCTATGTAGTTTTGTACAATCTGACATTCTGTTTATTAAACGTTAGCAAACTGTTTTATAACTGATTTAGGATGTACGTTAGCAATACTGAATAGCGACATCTAATGGACATAACATGAAATAAGAAGTTTTTCAAAAATTGAAATTTAATTTATTCAAATTTTAAATCCCTGTAGTGGCATTACATTCTTACGCTTGCCAATTTCCTTATCTTTTCCTTGTCTTTGGCTTGAGAAATTCTTAAGTTTGGCTTGAAAAATCCTGAAGCTTAGCTTGAGATTTCTTTGCATCAGTTTATATGCCTGTTCAAAAATTGACTGCCAGTACTGCGTTAGTGAGACAAACATATAAATTGTAATAAGTCAGAAGAAGATGCACAATACTCGGTCAATTTTGGGATATGACCTATTTTTTCAGCGATTCTCATTATGGTTTAACATATAATTACTGTGCTACAGTCACGGAGTTAGAACACTTCAATTTATATCCAATAAATGATTTAATAATAAAAAATAAGATATTAAACATTAATATTAAATTCCGTGACTGTGGCATAGCTATTTCACCTTAAATTGTAATGAGAATCGTTGGAGACAAACTGTTGCAAAGAAGTCTCAAGCTAAGCTTAAGGATTTTTTAAGCCAAACTTAAGGATTTCTCAAGCTGAAGACAAGGAAAAGATAAGGAAAGTTAAAAATAGGCAAAGCATACGCAAGTGTAAAAACGCCACTTCAAATTACAGTTTATCAATTTATTATCTGATTAACCTTTCTTTGGAGGAATGAGAAATTCTTCGTCCTTTTTGAATCTATTAAATCTGCCCATCTCTCTTAGCAGTATAGTTTTGGGGAATTATTCTCTGATAATGAATTAAATTAGTAATTATAGAAATCTGAAGTAACTCAATAATGAAATTTAAATAAAGTTATATGTATAAAAATAATTTTGTGGTGTCAACAATCCTCAATGAGTTCATAAATAGACAATAAAACGCTTTTCCAAGATATAATTCATATTGTTATTTTCAAAACAATACATTTTGTTGTGGTGATAGGGGTCATCCAAAAACGTAGGAATACAGTGATTAATGGCTAACACATTCATGCCTGTAAACGTTTAATATGTGTACCACACATATTTGTTTGTCCTTCAAGACTACACATTTTTAGTTTAATTCTAAAAATTATGGTACGTCGTCGGCAATTTAACAGCCTTTTATTATTTATAAACACGGTTGCATTATTGAAATCCTATAACAATATTTGTTGGTGATATTTTTGCAAAAGTTCCAATGATATTTTTGAATAAGAAATATTAAAGGAATATTAAATAATTAAAATTAAATACATTAATATAATCAAATAAATATATTAAATTAATATAAAATTTTACACTAAGAAAAATTCCTTCGGAAAATTTATTAATAATATAACATAAATTTATTTTGCGTTAAATCAAATTACTATATTACATAAGAATACAAAATGAAATTATAATTTTAATTTCAGAAGTTGATATCAATCTTCTGTTAGGTTGATTGTTAAATCTGAAAATGAACACATTTATATAGACCAAATATTTTCGCTATTTTGTAATCCGCTGTTCTGTCTAAATTGCTACATTTAAAACCTCAAAGACATCTGCGATGTAAACTTTCAGTTGCAATTAGTAGGCCACTCTTGTCGCTTCAGCAACGCTTTGCGATGATTAAACAAAAATTCTCAGCGTGATTAATATCCCTTTTTTATTGGCTTTCATTTCCGCACGAACTTACATTATAGTTGCGTCCCCATATTTGACTAGTTATAAATTAATTTTTTTCGGCATATTAACATGAATTCATATACAAATAAAAAAAATTACAACAAATAAAAGCACAAATTTCGAAATGATAATTATTTTTCACATGTTAAAACGGAGTTATATAAAACAGATGAAGAAAATTTAAATAATTTTCATTTTCATTAAATATTTTCTTTATAATTTATCTTTTTTATTGATACTTTTTAACTGAAAATTTTTATTAACATTACATATACAATACTAACTATATAATACTAATAATACATATACATTAAATATACAATATTAACATTACATATAATACTAACAATAACAAGTTATTGTTAAAACAATACAGATTATAATAAAAATAGTAGTTTCTGTAATTTAAAACCAATTAACATAACAAATTTTTTTATAAAATTGTAATCTTTTTTGTATTTTGAGAAGATAAAGGAAAAATCTACAAAAGTAGAATTAAGCTTTATGAAATTTATTCACGTAAATATTACGACTTATCGCTTTATTTTTACAAATTTATTATTACATTATACAATACTTGATTGTATTGTTTGCAATATTGTTTATCATATCCTCAAATTACAACAAAATATTTCAATTTTTTCAAATTTTTTCTCTCCGTGTATAATTATTCGTATCTGTTTTAATAATGCATTCATAAAAAGTTATAAAGTTGCGTGATTAAAGTAAAATGGATGGTTATTTGGTAGTTTCAGAACACCCTTTATACGCGGAAACATTTCACGTCACTATCACGAGTATTCCAACTCGAGATAGCGTATGAGTGAAGGTCGCACTTTATTCTAGCAGTATGTCACTAGGTATTACGGCCATTGTCAGCAGTCTGTATTACTTCTTCAAACTCACAACTTCATTCATATGTACAGTAAATTTACGACAAATTTACTACGCGTGATCGAACAAATATGCAGTATTTCTAAGCAACAGGTCATAAACTTAAGACAACTAGACAAGTTAATAATTTTTGAAAAATTGTACATTTTCTACAGTAACTTGGTATGTCTTATCTTTATTTTTAAAGATACTTAATTATTTAAAAAATAATGTTTTGCTTAATATATTTCTATTGCTTTATTAAACATTAAATATAAAAAGGAATAATAATGAATTTTCCATAATCATAAAATATATACATTTGAAATCCTCCGCAGCTTTACTGACTACATAAAATTGCAAAATTAATAAAAGTGAAAGTAAGGAATCAATTTAATTCATTTTGTGTACAACTTTAGGATTCTTTATTTCAAAATAATTTTAATTTACTAAAAAAATAAAATTACTGCTTCTTCTTTGTTTAAAAATTATATCTTTAAAATTGAAACTGGATTCTTTAGCAATATAAAGTCAACGAATTTTCCATAATAAAAAAATAATTTGCAAAAATGGAGTCCTATCATAGGAAATGATATATGTAAATATTAATTAAAATTGTATTTTCAAGTACAATTACTAATCTTGTTTATATAAATTTAGTCCTTTAATTCTTTTCATATTTAACCCATTCCCGTTGATTCGTTGTTAAAATGAGATTTATTAATATGTGTGTGTGCGCCAATGCTGTCGCGGAGAGGTGACGTGACTCACGAGCTCGCCCAATCCACATACAGTCCTTACTGAATATCTGACGACTATTGGTGCGCACACATTCTTAATAGTGCGTGTCAGTGTTTTGGCCGCCATGACATCAACGGGAATGGGTTAATTTAAACTCTATCAACTCTAGAAGTCTAGTGTGCCTTGTGTCATGAATCAAAATATTTACAGTTCATTTATACTTGAATTAAATAAGCAAATATTATGATTTGAAGTAAGAAACTTTAATATGAAGATAAGTTTACTTTGAATTGACACTGAAATAATTCTGTCGACTAATTGTTTCATACTCTAAACGCACTTTTATGTAGCGTTTCAGGATCTTACATTCCATCTGGTTACTCTAATGATTCACGTTTAAGGACAGGTGCACTTGACACATACGATATCACAGATCATCACAAATAACACTGACATTGGTGTACATGACTCGAAACAAAGCATACGAAAAAGGATTGTAAGTGACACTGTCACTATAAACATACCTAAGTTGTTTGGAAGATCCATCGCACCGTTCAGAACTTGTAATGAATTATACTGATAAACCATTCAGATAGTAAACTACAATCAAGGGATCAAACATGCAAATGATAAATACAGCAACAAATTACGTCGTAACCGCTACGCAGAATGCAGCCGCTCCTACGAAAGTGCGTAGACGAAGTTAAATAACAATGGACGATCCTTGATATCACAATATTTATTTTCGTAGCTGAAATGATTCCTGCACGACGCCAATCCTAGCCAATTATTGACCGTTATTGCAATCGCATTGTAACGAGAAAAGCGTATCGTCCTATCGGAAGAATACATTTTCAAGGACTTATTTGATTTGAGTAATTGATTCAACCGTTGCGGAAAAGACCTTGCGTTGAGTGCTAAAATGCACTTAGATCGTGTTTACCGACGTAAGACACAAACACACGTCAGACTTTTCCATTAATTATTCGCGTCGCATCAAATATATTTTATTTAACAATCTCGTTTCTTACCTATCATATAAGACAGTTCTAATTTTAGTTGCTTTTTCTTCATGATTAAACGTCTTCAAAAATATACTTGTCTATTTAATGATTTCATGTCTTTACTACGCAGTTTTTTAATTAAGAATAACAATAATAAAATATTTTCAATATATTTTGTACACGTATAATTTTTTATCTTAATACTCTATTTGATTATTTTTGTGTACATATGAGAAAAAGCCTTGCCTCGTCCTCTTTTTATATCTATGAGGTTTTGTGAAGATATATTTGACTCCGAATCCAACTCCGCATATGCAGTAGCGATTACCGGATATTTTTCTGAACGTTATTCCGAGAAAAATAGATAAGGTGTGCGCTAAAAAGTATTGAAAAAGTTTTCAACCAGGTGAAAGTTTCAGATCAGATTGGACTTGAGATAAACTTAGTCAATGCTGAAACAGATTTAGTTGGGCCACAGATAAATCTGATAAGGCTTAAGATAAATCTCGTGATTTGAAATAGATATGGTCAGACTTGAAAATATCTAAAATAATTAGGTTTAATAAGATTTAAAGAATAAGCATTATCTCCAATAATCATAATAAATTAATTCTAAATAACCAGATCTTTATCTAAGTATGATTATCGTAGATTAGATATGTTCTGGAAAGTTTGATTTGTTATCCTATCATATAAAATATTGATATTATAATGACAAATATAATAAATGATATAATAGTTGATAAATTTGGTTTACTGAATGCAGACGTGACTTAATTTGCTGATATATGTTATATGTTATATAATTTTGCATTTGTTATGCAACACTACAGAATCTTAAATCTACATTAAGGGAAATCAATGTATTTCAATTTCACATTGAAGACTCGGTTGAATGGAACACCAAATCATTTTAAATTTTACGAAGAATGCGCATTATAAAATCAATTTAAAGAAAACAAAGAAAGGTGACATAATTTATGTACGTTATTAAACATGTAAATACACATTTATTTAAATGATTATGCTTTTAATATTATATGTAATTGTAAATATTAAAAAATTAATACATAAAATAATTTTTCTTATAGGGCATGCAGTGATTTAAATAAAATTTAAATAGAAAATGATACAATAAAATAGACTTGTGCAGAATAGTAAATTAAAAACTTTTATCGAATATGATTTAATTACTCAATAACGATACATTCAAAATAATACTATAAACCATTTTATTATTTCTGAAATCGCAAATTTGCAAATACCAATTTTAATATTTTGGTAATGTTATAAGTTAAAATACTTTCTCCCTTTCTTTTCCATTTTACAAGGAATCTTACACCTTTTGAAAGTAAATAGTGCAACATAAATAATGTCTTTACTGATTATTTTTTAATAACGATATGAGAAAATTTTTAATTAATTTATTTCATTATGTTCTTTAAAAATAGAGTAAATAAATAAATATATAAATAAACTGTATAACTTACTTTTTGCATTTTTTTTAAGGTGGAAGGGTATCTGCAAAATGGCCAAAAGAAATTAAAATTACATTTGTAATAATGACGTTCTAAATGTAACTACACGAATTAGTTAAAATTAAATATAATTAAATTACACCAGTTATAAATTTTATTAATTAGTGATTATGGATTATGAGTATACCTTACGGTTCATGTAATCGTTATGCTGCTTCAAATTATCCGTCATAATTTACCCCATTAAGAAATCAGCCTTCGTTTTATGGCAAACCTAATGACCGAATATTAGGCGTGCATGTAATTATGGCGAAACCAGATTTTCCGAGTGTAATTCATATCTGTTGCAATCATCTTCGCGATGATTACTTATTGATAAGGTATTATTAATACAGGATCAAACGGAAAACCTGGTGAAATCTAAATAAAATGTATGAGAGAAAATGTTCATTTAAATTACCATCAGTTCAAACAGTAACAACTTCTTAGTACATCCAATTTCGCGCACGTAAACATGAATTAATAAAAGTTATAAATGTGTTGCATAAGTAAATATAAACTTAATTTATTTGAGAAAGCATAATGTATAACTAATAAATGTACGACATTTTTTATGGGGATCTATATAATTGATTTGATCTAAACAAGAAAGTATAATTAAAGGAAAAGGATAATTATGTTAAAGATCAAAAGTATGCACGCAAGAAGACGTGTTATTTCTACAATTAGGTTATTTTCTTACTCGCTGAATGATTTTAAAGGTATGGTTTTAGTAACTGCGAAGTACATTGAATTTGTGCAATAACAATTTCTTGTATTACACGCCTAGGTTTATTTAAACATCTGCAATACTGGCTTTTGTAAAGAACCTGCAAACATCATTTTTACCCTGCGATGAAATGCAGAGCAAAAACGCTTAAGGTGGCATGATTTACCGCGCTGTTTGTCTTTCAACTTGCTAAAATAGTGAATGAAGACAAATCTTTTCGAGACTCGTGTTGTTCTTATCTTAACCTAAAGTGCAAATGCGGAAATCGTGACAGATTGAGTCGGCGTCGGTTTGCACAATTTTTCTCTATACGTTACCAATTTTGTCTCTATTTTTTACCTTTCTCTTCTTGTACAAAAATTGTTACAGATAAAAAAAATACTTTTGCAGATCTTCCTTCTCATATTATAGTTATAATTAATTTTAACATAAAATTATCATCTTTGAGCTACATGACTTTTATACACAAAATACCGTAAATTACGTTACACATAATTGCTGCGTTCCGTATCGAATTTTGCAATAATAAAAATTATTCGCGAAATCTGTTCGAAACAAGGATGGCACACTAAGCGAGATTTCGCTCTGCAACAGATTTGCCTTTAACTCATGCAATATATGTATCTCAAATTTACTCGTAATGCTCGCACACAAATTACTTAACTACTTTATGGCATCTAATAAAACTGTAATTGCATATTATGTAACCTAAGTGTGTTAATCACAATACTCTAGTCAAAACTCTGGTGATCCTGTTCCTTTCACATTTTCTTACGCTCATCAACACTGAAGAAAAACGAAGTCATTTAAATTCGTATCTGCGATTTATATATTACAGTAAATCATATGACGTTGCTTTTAAACACTTCAGTAAAAAGTGACTTGTTATTTGAAGTTGCAATGATAAATTTTAATTAATACAATCTATTAGAATGTAAATTGGTAAGTTTAATTATATATACATTTTAAACATTGCTGTATCTGATCATTTAATGTTTTATTTTAATTTATGTATTGCATAGTACTTTGAACGAATCATATTACATTTTTCACTTGCTTTTAGATGTAATCGTATCTACTATACGCTTTAAATTATTTAAATACATGAGTTTTATTATAATTCTTTATAAATTTAAAATATTATTCAATACTTGAGATTATATTATTTTCTGATACATTTTTATTGTTTGTGCTTAATTAGTGATCGTAGTTACGATCGATAAAATTGCTTCACGGTTGTCAATCTTTATTATACAATTTAGTCTATGTTCAATCGATAATAAATCATGAGTTTTTGTCTTGTTTTGGCGACGTTGATTAGTTTTGATCCTCCTGTAAATCGGTTTTTTATGGTTTATAATAATGCGATAATCTCTTCAGTGACTCAAGCTATTTACATCCAGACCTGTAAGATAAACGTATAAGTACATAATAATCTACCATCAAGCAATTGTTCTAAGAAGATTATCATCATTAATTTTAAGGTTATGATTTGATTTTAAAAATGAATGCACACGATAAATAATATGTAGGTTATCATGAAATTCTGTTACATTTCATTAAATTTTAGTACGAGTAATTAATTTTAAGTGTAAAGAAATAATAATATTATTCATATGCTTAAAATGTAAATCAACCATTGATCTAAGAAATGGTCATTATTTAAAAAGCAACTTTCAAAACCCACCAAATTGTGAGACATGTTGATTTCCGAGTGGTCGATAATCTGGATGTTGGCCAAGAGACAATTTACGTCCACTAATACCCGCAATCGTATTTGATCCAACCAATTCTCTATTGGAACTAGGAAAACCATTGCCAAGACCATTTCGAAGACCACCGGTAGGTCTTATTCGAGATTTTAGTAATGAATTATTATTTCTCTCTGTAACATATAAGTTTTTAATTTTATACTTATTAGTAACTGCAATTTATTTGTGATATTTTTGATCAAATGATTTATCTATGTTTTATTAAAATAACAATCAATTTCAGGTAGTACACTAATCAATAATGTTTTGTACAATTAAAAAAAGAAGCGATAAATGAAAAATAAATTTTTGCACATTTTAAAACAGAAAACAATAAAAATTGAAAAATCAGCCAACAATCACGCGGTTTCATGAAAGGCAATGATTTTAAGCATCTGTCAAATTTGATTTTCCAACCTTCTAAGAATTCTTTTAACCATAAAGTTAAATGTATAATGTTTCTAACAACACTCTTACCATGATTGCCACTCGAAGACGTTTTCTCATCGTTTGTCGGGCTCGCGAATGCTTGATCCGGTGGAAATGGAGGCCTTCCAAACTCATCGCTTTTTTGCGACTGAGTGTGAAGTTTGTTGTATTGTGAATAAAAACTTTCTGACGTGTGCGGAGGTTTTTCATAAGTCAAACGGTTCGCCTCTACATCGTCGAATACTTTTCCATTTGACTCGTGAATATTTGCTTGGTTGTTGACTCCATTATTACCGTTGCGATTCTTGCAAAGCATTGCATCATCAATTTCTTTTTGCCGCCTTCTTTCGAAGTCATCCTCGCTATTTGAATCCGCATAAATGATGCCTGCTCTGGAAACTTGCCTATTTACATCTTCTTGATTCGATTGGGCATTATCTTGTGCATTATTATCGTTATTTTTATTGTTATTATTGTCTTTATTATTGTTATTATTAATATTCTTATCATTAACAAAATTAATATTAAAATGATCATGCCTTTGATTTTCAAAACGACCATTGTTCGGTCTCGCAAAATGTTCATGCTGATAATTAAACAGTTCACTGTTCTGATTGAGCGCAGGTGGTTTTATGAATTCTTCTGGAAGTCGGTTGTAGATATCCTCTTTCCTATTCTGCACGAATGGTCGTACAAAATTCGTTTGTTCCCTTTGATCGAAAATCACATTTTTTCTATTATCTTCGAAATTTGCTTGGTGAGGGTAATTATTATAGCGCATTTCCTCATAATTGTTCTGATACTGATACTGATCATTCTGTGGTAATCTCTGGAAATTGTCTTGATTCTGGTAAAAGAAGTCGGTATTACTTCCGGAATAGTAATTCGAATGCTTATTCTGCAAATCTCCCTTGGAGAATCCTCTTGGCACATTGTCTAAGACACGTCGTTCATTTAATACAGCTTTCTTTGCTGGATCGGGTCTATTTTCATGAAAAACTAGATGCTCATCAGCGAAAGTTGGTCGTGTTTTTTCATTAATACTTTGAGCCCCCGTGTCACCGGGGATCTGCCAGTCTTTAGCAACAGCTGATAAATAATTAATATCATTTCCTTTGCGCGCGCTTTCCCGGTGATTACTCGAGTCAATTGATTGCCATGTAAAATTCGCCAGCTCCTGTTTTCTATTAGCAATACCTTTTGGTAAATCACTCGTGCGATTTTTTGGATAGTCAGAAACATCGAAGCCGCTGCTAGCCAATGAAAGATCGATCGAGTTGAAACCGTCCCGGGATTCTTTGCCATGATATTTATGATTATCGATGTAATTAGGATCGGGACCACTTGGGTCTACGCCAACTTCGCCTCGATTTAGTTGGTCGTTTAGAGAATAAAGATCGGAAGCGTTATCACATTCCACATCGTACCACCAGTCACAGACGAAATACTTTTGGTTAAAAATGCTGCCTGGCGAACACAGAAATGAACTCTTGACTCCTCGAGCGTTACACACGTGGAACACCTATTGATTATCAAATTGTTAGTCAAATTTTGATGACCAAATATGATGATTTGTAATGGCATGACGAATAATTGAGTTATATAAATTACAATAATTTCTGCCACATGGTAAAATATGTAAAAGATGACAATAGTTCAGCATTGACGAATAGCGTTGTTAGAAATATATTAAACTTAATTTTGCAAAATCTACTCGTTCTTCAAGTTAGGTAAATTTTAATGAACACAAAGGAAATACAATTCCTTTCCCTCCATATTCTTTTATTTAAATAGTTTAGTAATTATATAAATTTTTTTTATTTGAAGTATACTGTTTTTTAATTAAATGCAGTTTGTATTTTGTTCATGTTTATTATTAAATTTTATATTTTAAGAAGAATTTTTCCATCAATTTCATTATTATTTTAAATGTTAATTAAGAGGAAATTATTGTATTTTTCTGCGAAATGTTTCAGAAATTTTCAAAATAATCTGGATTAATTTTTCATTAGAAATAACTCGAGATAAAAAGGGAAATATGTTTTTAGTTAAATTTTCCTAAAGTTAAATTACTTAAATATATCTTGCAAAATAAACCTCATATCCGTACATATATAAAAGCGGAAAAGTGAATATAACACAGGATAACGTATAATTTATGGAAACTTGAGAAAGACGTGATATTCTGGTATGATTTATGTAAATCAAAGTTTTCAAGTAATTCCTTTAAAAAAAGACCTTTAATAAAGGTCTATATTTATTAAACTTAATTTATTGTAACAATATAAGTAAACAAACTTTTTACTTATATTGTTATTATTTTATTTTTTTAATTTACTATAACTTACAATACTTACAATTTTAATTTACAATAATTTACAATAAATTAATTTACTGATTTTAATTAAACTATTTTATAAAGTATACTTATCACAACGTCCATGTTAGTTTCATAAATATAAGAAAGTATGTAATATTGATTTAAGTAATGATTCTATTAAACTCATAATAAATATTTAAAAATTTTATTATATATAAATTGTGTGCAATTTGTTTTATAATAAATGTCATAATTGTTTAGAATATTTTATTAATGTTTAGAAAGTATATAAGTAGAAATTTCAATCAAGACTAATAAATTTATATAACATTTTGGAACATGAAACGCATATTATTATTAATACGATAATTTGTATAAATATATTTACAATATATAATCTAATAGTAATTTATGAGAGTTATTTTCTCCGTGTATTATTATTATTCGTATAGTAAATGTATGAAATTAAACATTGTAAATTTCAATATTGAAATATATACAAAACTTTTTCATCATTGACATTATTGAGTAATTGAAGATTATTCTTGTTTTATGAATGATATGCGAACAAAAATTTATTTATGACTAAATTCTGTGTACCTCATCTGCGATAATATCTCTGTATGCATTTTTACATTCAAATTGTAAGCAGACTCGTAAAAATAAGCATTCCAACTGCCAACAAATTTGCATATACTAATTAAGTATAAGAATGAAGATTTTTTCAGTATACAGGTACATACGTTAACCTAAGTACATTAACGTAAATTCTTCATGGCATTTTGATATTGGCAAAGAGTTAGTTAAATTTGTAGCTAATATTAGTTCTACTTAATATTAAAAATAATAAAAATAAAAATAATACAATACGAAGTTAAAAATTATCGAGTCATTCAGGTTAACCAAAAACATCATTTTAGTGAACAAACTAAAAGGGTTAAGAAAGTAAAAGAAATATTTTTTTACTAGTAGTTGTACGGCAATTATAATTCTACGATACTTATTTATAAATATTATTTATATTGCTAACGGTAAAATATAAGAACAATTTTTGTCTATGTAAATGTATCGTAATTGTATTTGAATGATTAGAAAAAGTGGTTTCAATTCTTAAACAAACCTGGCAACCAGTCTCCATATCTGCATAATATCCGCCAGGTTTTTTATCCGCACAAGTGAACGACGTCTGTGGGATAGTTCTGTAATTTGGGTAATCTTTCCCAGCAGTCCCAGGAACTGTACTCCAATCATCATCGTCATTACTGAGAATATCATTCGAATCACTAGCAACATTAACTCGTTCATCGTAACTTTTAGAATCGTATTTCTCAAAATTACTCGCACGATCATTATTAAACGATGCGCGTTGTTCGTAATTTTGCATTAATGAAGGCACCGGTCGATTTTGTTCATATTCGGATTGTTTTGATAAGACCTGAAAATTAAAATATATTTATTTGATTACTTATTTAATAATTGAGATAAAAAAAATTTTAACACTGATAAGAACAAATACAATTATATTTGCAACAAAGTATTTTACTTTATAACAATAATATTTCTATTACTTTAATAATTTGTTAATTATAACAGTTAAATTATTCGATATTATTAATCGTAAATAATATTATATTCGAGATAAAATTATAATTATTTCAATTAATAATATGAAAATATAATATACAATTATAATCAATTAATTAAAAGTAACTAAAGATATAATATTTATTAAGATTCACTGAAAAAGTTGCACTACTCAAATCATTAAAGTCTATGATAATTTCATGAATGTTTTAATGATTATCTTTTACAATACTTTTTTTTCTTTAAAATTGTTTTATAATTACATTAATATTATGTATGTGTAATTAGTAAATATTAATTCAAATTATATTCTATTTATATAATAAAATTCACTTTACACTAAAAGTATATATTAATTGCATTACGCAAATCTGTCTTGTTACATTATTTGCATTTTAACCCTTAACTTGAAACTCCATTAGAACATCATATTACTAATGTTACTCTAGTACACATACATTCCCTTTATGTGATATATTACGTATAACTTAAACATATCGCTTAAACTTACACTGAGAAAAACGATATAGTAAAATTAACTATATTATTGAAAACTCACGGATATATGTGTGCTTATGATAAAATAAAAAAACCTTTTCAAGGTGATATGTATTCGATTTCTTATTTCATGTTTGCTTTTATATGATTTTAATTATATGCATAAAACGGTATAATTTTTGTTGAAAGTATCACTCTTCTCTTTAATGTTATAGAAATAATAAAAATAAATTATTAATACTAAAGGTTTGACTTAGTGTATTTTTGCAAACGTTCCTAATTTTAGAATATAATTTGTTTCCCACAAACTGAGTATTTTACATGCCTAATTTTCTAATTTGCTTGCAAAAAATTATAATTACCTATAACTTATTGCATGTTCTGAACTTTTTGTTGGTAACTATAAAGTATAAATATGTGTAAATTGTATGTCTCTAAACTCTTAATGCGGAGCTAAAGTGAGAGAAGAGAATCGCGAAGCGTAGAAAGTGGATCCTACGTATGTTCCACATTTCTTCCAATATTACATCACTTGGTACGTGCGAGCATTCTCCGCGGCAGAGTGTAGTGTTTAATGTTCCGCATCGGCAAATGATGTTGAGCAATGTTATAGAATATTTATATAGAGCACAAGCGGCGTTCACGAATCACGATAAATCACGCGGAACCTCGCGGTAAAATCGATAATGATTGATGCGCTACACAAATAGCCGGCACGAATAAAAAATTATGTTTACGAAACCGCGCGGATTCATTTTTGTCCTTAAATTACATGCGAGATATGTTCTCGTTGTTGAAATTTCATGTACGTTTTTTCTACACCTATTTAAACTATTCCATTTCTCACGCTTTTTCAGTGCTCACTTTTTTGGACCGTCGTTTTCAATGAAATATTTTATGAAACGATATTGCTTTTTGTTTATAAAGTGTTTTATTTGTGGGACAACCAAACAACCCTTTATTAAATATTAACTGAAGAAAAAAATATCAAACATTTTGAAGGTTTTGAATGCAAAATATAAATAAATAATATTGGCACTGATTATTTTGAAAATAGAATTAAAAAATCTTGTAAACAACGACAATAGCTTTAAGAAAATATTCTAAATTATAAGTTTTTGAATTATTTAATTATATAGTTGCTGAATATAGCAATTTAATTTGAATGATTGAAAATAGTATTGTATACTGATCTTTTTAATTTATAATTCTATAATTAAGCAAAATTTATTACAGAGTGTAAGAAAAAAAATAGATGAACCCTTTTCACCTATACAGAATCGGTTCATTGCATTTCACGGTTCATAAATGTTGAGAGATTAATGAAATATGAGTTATTGTAGGATATTTCTCGAAGTTTTACGTAGGTTAGTGGAAATAATCGAAAGTTCAATTAAACAAAATTATCAATTCATTAAACGGTCATCTGTTATAAATGTTCAACGAATCGTTGAAGAACTTTAACTAGTTCTTTAATTAGAAACAGTAATTATGAATTAATTTAATAATCATAAAGTAAATTTATTATCAGTTTCGGTATTTTGAGATTTTCAGTAGCTATATTTTTTAATTTATTATATTTAAACACCATAAAATATAAAACATTACTACAATTTAGAATGAAACTGATGCTTACATATCGGCAACATTAATTTGCATTATCAGATACGTGGTTTGCCTAATTGAATTTTAGAATGATTATATTTTTAATAACTCATATCATTGAGTTGTATGTCATATACTTAATGGTATAAGATATTTCAATTACAATAATAAGCCACAATCTTACTGATTTAGTTTAGTACTCAGTTTTTAAGGTGAGACGAATTTGTACTTTGAACGCAATTCCACTTGACTGAATTGAATGCGTTTTTGATGTTCAGGATTATTAAAGTGCAGTGCTTTTTAAACCTTCATATCCAACGCTGCTTGTATATATTCATAACGGGGTTAATAGCGTCTCCTACTGAATGAACTTTCCTCAATCTGTACTAATTTTAAAAATATATTTTAGAGGTATGTTTAAATGTCTTTTTTATACAGAAAACGTAATAAAAAGATAACAACCTACTATGCTTTTTTATTTTATTCCAATAAATATATTTTTTATTATGTTACAGGTTTATTACCAAAAATGATCGTATTTACAATTATTAGAGAAATAAAACTTTTATATCTTTATAGTATTTTCTTTAATTAATATATTTTTTATTAATTTTTTGTTATTTAGATGATTAAATTTTATTTGTTAATAATATGAACTTTATTATTATTATCATTTTTATAATTAAAAATTCGTATTTGTCTGTTAATGAAATTTATGTGATTAGTCATTTAAGAACGTAAACATGTTTATCAAATCTTATGTATAAACTGTTATTTTTATAATATTTAGTATAAATTTTGAAACCTTGTTGGATCTACGTAGCATCACATCAGATAACATTCACATTAGATTTGCGTAGTTACGATGTTAAATTTAAATGAAGTAATATTCACTATTCGATGAGATTTAATTGAACTTTTATTAGTTTTCGAAAATTGCTTTTGATTCCATTCGCAAAATAATTGCTTCCTGGACAGACAGTATTATATAAATGTTATGTAATTCTCCTTGTACATTGTGCAAGGTGATTTATTTAAATTGTATGCATTAGAAGAAGGCATAAACCAGAATGAAAATGGCGTTTATAGCGCATTTATTGTTGAAATCTTAGTCTGAAAACACCACTTGAAGTTATCTTTAGTTGATAAAAATGTACACTGAGAAAACAAGCATAGATGATATTACTGCCCTAGTAAAACGAAATATATAGATCTCATACAATAAAAATATATTTATAATACATGTTTAGAAAAATTTATTTACGATATAATAATCATCATAAGTTTGTTAAAACTATTTAAAACTTCTGAGCATTTCTCGGAAAATCTATAATAAAATGTGAGTGTAGAGATGGTTAAAATAAGCATTTTCATACCTGTCTATGAAAACTAAAAATGTATTAAAATTGTCACTTATTTAAGGAGTGTATGAAATAAAATTATTAAAATTTATTATAACATCAAATTTTACAGAGTTTTATCAGACTTTATCAGAAATTTTAGAGGTTTTTAGATAGTACTATAAAAAATAAGAAAAAATTTTACTTCGCATAAAATAATTTTACAAGAAGTTGTAAGATGCCAAATTCAAATCGATATAGAACATGAAAGAAGTAGTAAAATTACAATATATTTGAAATTTATGTAACTTTCCTTACCATACTTCGTTTAGAAATACTAACAATTTTAATTACCACTGAAGTAAATAAATAATATTTTATAGAAAGTCAGTATGTATTCAACAGATTTCGAATTTTTCTCTTTAGTAATTAATTGATTGAAATAAAAATTAACTGACTATTTTCAATTTTAATCAGAAAATGAACTTATATAACTTACATTTCTTTTATACATCTTTACTAATTGCAATATTTTTTATAAAACGTAATAAATTATATAAAACGTTAAAAGTAAAGCTTTATTATTTAAAATATCTTCGAAAATATGTAATAGGGGTACTTTTAAGTAAACTATACGAATTTTCACCACGTAAAACTAATGTAATAAAGATAAACATAATCGAGCAAACAACGTTTTAAAATATAGTTCAGTGTTAGGGATACTGCTGTAGTAATATTCAACAAACAAAAAAAAGTTTTAATGTTTCTTTGATGAAGTTATAGAAGCATCCTTTACCTTTAAACTTTTAGCATATTGTTACCGAAACTGATTGTTATCATTTCAAAGTACTTGTTTGATATGTATAATTGGCAGTAACGTAATCGTTTACAACCCTGGATAAAACAACACGGAATATGAAATATTATAACAGGAAACATTATAAACAAAAATTATTCTAAAAATTAACAAAATATTGAAGAAGGTCATATCAATATTCTTTTCGTGAAAGATTTGTGGCTCAATAGGCAATATCTCGAGGCAACATCTTCAAGAAATTAATTCTTTTTCTCTTATGAAACCCTGTGTTCTTTTATCCAGGAAATAAAAAGTCGTTAATCGGTCAATTTACTGCGTGACAAAAAGACCACGTGGCAAAAATGTCAAAGTATGTAAGGTTATAACTTTACTAGGATATTTTACTTTAGGCAGTGTATTTATCGGTATTTTATCTTTGAATTATCATCTTTTCCGTTCAATATAGCATGAATGGAACAAATTTGATACATAGTTATAAAACCTTGACGAAATAGGAAAATAGGCACATAATGCATTCAGAGTAAAGACCACCCATTTCACTATAAGGAATCTTTTAGCTTATCAAGGGGAGTAATAAATAATAGAACGGATGGAAGTTGTTTTAGTAATTCAATAATAATTTCAATTTAAATTATATACACTATAAAAAATAAAATAATATTAAAGTCGTATAACAAAATTAAGTTTGAAAATTGTACTTGGATATATACAAAAAATTGAATAGTGTAAACATTCGTAAGCAAACAAAAACGTAAATCTTTATAAATCAAAATATAAATTTATAATTTTTAAATATAATAACTCTGCGACTACATTGTAAACAGTTTCTAAATTTTGTCATCTAGTACACGTGGAAAATAATTTCAAATTTATTAACATTAATTATTTAAGAACATTAAACTTCATATACTTATCTGTAATCTCAACATATGAATATTGAAAATTCAATATTTGTACCTTAACTTTACTGTACATGTTAGGAATGAACTTGCATTGCTTGCATTAACTTTCACGACATTTGTTACAATATATAACGGTATATTATTATGGATAAATTATCAGAATTGAACTTCCTATTCACTTCAAATTACAATTACAATAATATCAATTCATGTTTCAAAATATTGTTTCTAAATCATCATATTCGATAATGCATTAAACATAATTAAAGCTGTCTTTATAATAGGAATTTAAATTCATGTTCACGTCAATGTAATCAAATTCATAAGTCAATGTGGAAATTAATTCTATTAACCAAATGCTGTAAATGGATGTATACTTACTGTTTTCACTGAAGCAAATATCAAAACTGTAATAACTACATGCAGATCCATAACTGTCCCTCTGAAAATATTAAAAAATTGATATATAGTGTACAAACACGTCAGTTTGTCAATGTAAATTAAATTATTTCAAGAAATAATGCAATGAAGTATCACATATAATACTTTTAAATATAATTATAAAATTCTTTTTATTGCTGAATCTCTTTTACTTTGTTTGTTTTGCATTTCTTCCAAATTTGTATTCCTAAATATTTCCAGTGACTTCAACGAATAAGTGAAGATAATGACTAAATTCTAATATAAACATGACTTTAAAGCTATTTAACTAAGAATCTAAGCACAAATACATAATAACAAAGAAACGTGATACTTCATTGTTCGAAAAGTAAGATATACATAATTAATGGAACACTGAAGGTGTCATTAATCTCTGCATTTATGGAATGGGCCAGTAATTACGTGATTTCGATTGTGAATGCTACTTGATGATGTAATTGTCCTATTTTAATTATACAATTTACTCTGCGAAAATGCGAAATTAAATGAATTTGCATTCGGAAATGGAAGGAATACTACTTGTAATAGATTCAATTAGAACTTTCTTTCATATCTTATTCCAACTTATATAATCTACATAATTTCACACATTAAATTACAATTTGTTATTATTTCTCTTATTTATCATTTTCAAATTTCTTTGGCATTTAATATTAATTAAATTTACTGCAAGAATAAATTACCTTTATTAATTATACATGTATTCGAATAAATAAGCATCAAATAACAAAAATATATGGATAAATAGATAAAATCAAAATTTCTTTCATTAACAAAAGTCATCCCCGATCTTTACAAATGAAATATTTAAAATGCAAGTTTTCAAACGTGCTATTTTTTATTAAAAAAATAAATACGAAAATATTCGTTACATTTCGCAATTTGAGAGAAAACCGAGGAGAAGAAACGTCAATAGTTGAATGGATCATACCGGAAAGCCTTTATGTGCTTGCTCGCGACATAAATCCGGCGGCCGTAAGCAGCGCGATATCATTGACCTTTATCCTTGTTTGGTGGAGGGTACGGTTCGCGCAGTGTTTGTTCTCCGTCTTGCTCGTAGCTGAGCGCGAGTATTAGTCCCGCGGATGCACTCGCCCACCTTGCCCGTATCCTGAAACCGCCTCGAAACAAGACGGCGATCGTTAACGAGCCGCTCTCTATCGCTTCGAAGTTATGGACAGGACTTCGCTTTTCTATCCCGGCGTTTCTCCGCGCGATCGGCCACTCTCTACGAGGATCTGCTCAGATGTAACGCTCTCCTTTCCCATTTATAGTGCATCCCCACGAGACCAAGACTTTTTCGCCGATGCACCCTGACGATTTCAATGAAACGGAAGTGCGTCATTATTTGGCCTCGTTGCGAAAACAATCGGGCATCCATTGAAAAAACGCCACGGAGTGATTTTATGATGAAGCGATGCTCGGGGGCGATAGCAAAATACATTTCTTACAAACTATTGATATTTTAATTGTGAAAGGCATTGCGCGGTAGCAGATATTTCAACCTGGCAAAATTACGACCACGCAGCGGGATATATTGCCGCACCGCTTCTGAATAAATATGGAGTAAATGTAGCGAGAAAAATGTTTTGTTCGGGCGCAGAGATTTGTTGTGGTTAAGGACCAAGCAAATGGATGTTGATGTTGCTTGCGAGAAAAGTTGTGCATTTTCGAACTAATGAAAACTGAACAAACTTAATTAGCACAGCTATCAATTGGAAAGAACGTTGTAGGATGATTGTGGGAAGGGTAAATAATAAGAGATTGAGGTTAATTGTAATTCCTCAGATTTATGCAAATGCAAATATATTAACGAGATGTGACAAGTTTAATATTATATAAATTAAACGATTAACATAGTAATGAGACGGAAGAAATATGATCAGGAACCACTTAATTTTTATTGTAAGTTGTATGAATCATGTTCTGAGAAAAATATATGCCAAAATGTATACGGCATATATGCCGCTTGTTTAGAATTTTTTCATGCGATACGATAAAATAAAGTTCAATTTAATTAATTTTCTCCGTCTTAGAAATTTATTACGAAAATGACATTAATACAGAGGAGATTATATTTATTTTGACAGAAATGTATTTTATATTCAAGATTAAAAAAACAACGCAAAATTTAGGAGGAAAGTTTTCCTTAATTGTTTGCAAATTTTGAACTTGTATCACGAAATTTACATGACGTCGAACAAGAAATGCCTTTTCTTTTTGCATAATATACTTTGCAAGAAAGTAAAGAGGAAGCTGCGTGTACAAAAGTTTAAGAAGTTTATCATAGATGGAATTACTCGTTTGCGTCTTCCTTGAATTAGGACAGATAAAACAACCAGTAGCAACTGCACATAAAAGGTCGTAGAACTTAAATCTTAATCTCGTTTCTGAGTTTAAAGATTACAAGCGTCGCCACTAAATTGTCAAGATTTCATAAGTTGTTGAGCATAAAACTCCATTTCCATTTTATTAAACATTTATGTCAATCTTATATCTAATTCCCTTGGAGTTTCTTTGTATGCAATAAAAAAGAAACATCTGAAATATAGCATGCAAAAACTGTACCTAAACTGTCCTGAACTTTAAAAAGTAGTTTGATTTTTATGACGGAAACATCACTTTTGTACTGTGCTCCATACTGAGCGGACGAATATATAACTAGTTCCTGTTATTAATAAAAATATGTTCAATAAAATATTCAACATAACATGTTTAGAATTTGTTTAAAAGTTAATAATTTAAAAATCAACGTTAATATTGATCTGGAAAATAGTATGTTATTTACGTTATGCCTTTTTCATATTAATGTATGCAATTACTTAAAAGACTTGTACTTCTTTCGGCATTTTACGTCCCATGTAAATATTTATAAATCCTTGACAGCCAAATGTATGTATGTTTGTAAATTTTTAGATTGAAAATATATCTTCCCAGAAATAAAAGCAGTACGATTATTTTAGATTTTTAAAATCAAAATAAGGATATATTAAATAAATGACTGTCTTTACTTCTGATCATCATGAAACATTAAAATTATATCGTAGTTATTAGTATAACTATTTTTCATTGTAATTATTACACCAAACAGAAAATGCTGGTGCAAATTATAAAGATTTAATGGAGTTTTAATATATTTTATTGTTTGGAATTTGTACAAATTTTTTTTGTCTATATCTTGTTAGCCTTAATGAATAAAATATAAAAAATTTTGCTAATGTTACAATAATTTATTTAATTTTAACAGTATTCTTCTCGCAGTAGAATACACTTGACTTTGAATATAGCGTTACTAACTATAATTACACTTTGACTGTAGGTTCTCTTTGCGCTGATCATAACGTCAGCAGGAAAATTTACTGAGCACGCGATTAACAATGTGAACTTGGAAGCAACTTCATTATTCATTTTATGTCACGTAGAGGCCCAGCGCTGTAATAAAAGTGTAAGCGAGGGGGAAATGAGACAAGGTATTGCTGAAGGGGAACTTTGGCATATAGCATTTTAGTCACCAGAGCGATCTTTATGTCCAGAGTCAAGTGTATTTTAAATAATAAAAAGTTAAACTTTTTAAAGATATTCTCAAATTAACATAAAAAATAAGATTTTTTCATAGCCAAATTTATTTCTTAGTATAACCATTTTACGCGTAACCGTAGAACAACAAAAAACTTTTTCATGTCATGTTCTAATAAAAACTTTTTGTGCTTCAGTTATTCAAAATTATAACTTAACTTGAAAATTCCGCGTTTGAATAGTGATATGTATATGTAAATGTTTCTTTTATAGCATTTTATGATATAAAAGTACAGCAAATCTTTTTACCCTGGAGACAATTTTCATGTTAAGTGAATAATTACATTGTATTGAGTATCGTATACATTGCTCCGCTTGTGTACCAAACATACATGTAAATTTCTCTTTTCAAAATATAACACTTTTTCACTTTGAACTGAATAACCAGATGCGATTAAATATTTAAATCGTCTACGAATATTTATAACCGTAAATATTCAATGCGGTATCATTTCTGCTTGAATTTCAGAAGAGCGCGATGTTGTAACTATCATCGTCTAATACGGAGATCGTTTAGTTTGGAGAACGCGTATACGGCAGCCGGAACGATGCGTCCGATTGAACCTCTCACTCGGAGCTCGCTCGAGTTCGCAATTAGATGGTGTTTAGGGTTTCGCAGCGCATTATTTCTCCATGACACAGTGAGGATCAATTGAATTTTCATCGAATTGCGTTGAACCGAATTACATCATTGCAGTCAATGCACTGAAACAAAAATCTGGTTAAAATAAATATAACCGAACGTCTAGTTAAATTTAACCATGATGTGCTTTTATACTTATTACAGGAAAATCAAGTAACTATAAATAAACCCATGTAAATATCATCAGATAAGCTTCATTATATTGCACAAATACTTAGAAAATGTATAATAGATGTAGAGTATTTTATCAATAAAAAATTAATAAACATCGTTACTTATTAATCTTAAACTTTAACTAATTTCGATTGTTAATTGCACATTTAAATTGTAATCTAATTTTTCTGTTCAAAATAAGAAGAATTAAATATAAAAATAAACTAATTACATTATATTAATTTCTAAATGTAGGGAAATTAATGCTTGTTTATTAATTTATTCTTAAAAAGTAAAACGCAACGTGGAACCGCACATGTTATCATGAATGCGCGCGCATCTTCGCGAAAATACAAATATATTCTTGGTTACGGGGTAAACAAATTTCAGTCAACAAAAATTGTATTAAATAAAAGAATTCATTGAAAAATAAAATAAAAGCAGTTATATAATTACATTTTTATAATATATGCGTATTATATTATTCGATTAGACCTCAATTAAGATTTCTTTCAGATATTCATCGGATATCTTTGGGTTATTACAAAATCATAATAAGATATCGAACTGGTAAAGGTAAGATAAGATAAAACAAAGTATTATTTATTTAATAAAATAAATTAATTCAATGAAATAAATATAGATGCAAAGCGCCCGGATGATGCGCTTCAATAATCTAGTAATGTAAATTAACTCGTTAGTTAAGTCCTTTTTATAACTTGCGGTATATATCTTGTATTATTTTTAACAAAATAAATTTTCCAAAATTATGAAAATTAATTAAACTCATTGCATATGCGAATTAAAATTGTTAATTGTAGTAATTCAATGCCTTCACTTTATCTGACAATATATTTGGTAAATCTACTTAAATATAAGAATTTCTAGTTGTCAAAAATATGATATTTAAACATTAATAAAGTCATAGATATAATTAAGTGTCGTAAAAATATTAATATTTGAAAATGTTTTTTAAATGTTTAGTAATGAATTCTTTCCGTTTGTATAGTTATTTTTCACGATTTAAATCAGTTCAAGTCCTATTCTAATAAAAATTTGACGTTTATTTCATAATTCTTAGAAAAAGATATGAAACGTGGGTGGACCTAAATAACAGACAAACAGCAACACTTTATTCACTTTCCTTTCTAGACATCTCACGATATCCTTTTATGACAATAATGCAGCGACTTGATCATGTTAAATTTCGTTAAATTCACTCATTATTTTCATGGCAAAAATAAATCTTAAATACACCACAAGCGTGATTTTCACACACACATTTTTATTGCGGTGAATTTACAATGATTCTTAAATTTTTAACACAATTCCAGTATAAAAATAACTCCTACATTTATTCAAAAATTTCTTCTTTTTTTTTACAAATTGAAATTATAAAATTGTATGAATTTTCACGAATAATAGTTATTTTGAATTACTGCTAACTTTTCACTTTCGAAGAGGTATAAAAAGGATTTACACTCAATTTCGTAATGTGTAAAACGGTTGAATGTGCAATGATTAATACTGTTATGTAAGTACGTAACTGCTAATTCAAGATGTTTATTTGTATAATATTTCAATGTATTGATGAAAGTGATTATTATAGTAGAGAAACTTATCATCTACTTTATACTAAATATAAACAATTACGAGTTTGTCAAAGGGTAATTGAAAGAAATTTAAAACATTACACCAAATTTTATAACTTCATTTAGTTAGTATAATCAAACAATATCTTCATCTTTTCTTCTTTGTTTATTCTAACATAATAACAAATACCTTGCAAAATATGTCTATATACATATGTATAATTGCATACTCAAAAATGCAATTTTTCGATGCGTAATATTTTAATGTGCAAAGTTTTATCAAGACTAGTACGATACAATATTATATTATATACAATAGTGTGTACATATACAATATTATAATATATTTCACAATGCAAGTGTATTCTACACTCAGAATGCAGTTTAATTATAATTTTTATTAGAAATATTTATTAAGTATTTGTATTAAATACTGGGTTTTTTCTCTCCGTCTATGTACACACAAGGTTCTAAGAAAGATGATCATGCATGAATCTATCTATGATCGATTATATCATATACATATTGAATATTACTAATCGCATAAAAAATATATATTAATATAAATACTTTAATTTTAATATTTTAAATTATGTTCATCCCGGTGTAGAAAATGCCTACTGTTTGCAAAGTGCATTGAGGAAGAAGTTAATAGTAATGATAACTAAAGATTACAACTTGAAAAATCGATATATTGTCTTAAGAAAAACGTTGCACTGAAACTTAGCGTTTTTCGCATTCTTCTGAGTTCAGATGAACAAATTATGATAAGATGATTCGTAGTAAATATCACGTTATACGTAGTGAATTAAAGAGTAAGAATTTTCAGGACTTCTATTTATAACATAAAATTTGAATTTGATCATAGTAAATATGATCATTTATATGATGCATGAAAAATAGTATTTTCTAATATTTCGTTGTTCTCAGTGCGGTTACAATAATGAAAAATTATCAATAATTATCAAGTACAGTTTGACAGCATAATACATTAATTTTCCAAAAACAACAAGGATATTAATAAATTCACTTGTATATTACTTCTGAAAATATACGGAATTTCTTAAGTAAAAAGCATTTCCTTGTTTTTGTAGTTCATTTTACGGTATCATAAAAAAAGTTTGATGCTTTGTACAGATTACTGCATTAATTAATTTACTAGAAAATTTTAGTTGAGTAATTAGGGTATACTGTTCGAGAATGTACATTATAAATCTGTTAAATTTATTGTCATTTAATTACGCTGAAATGTTTATGTAACTATAAAATTAATTAAACGCGCATTTATACTAGAACATTTGATATAAAGGGAAAATTCATGCGAAGAATGAAGAAAAACGGAGAAAAAATGAACACAAAATGAACAAATTGTAATTACATATATTTGTAGTTCGATATCTTTTATTTCATGTGGTGAATCCTAATTTTTGATATCTAGGCCACACGGAAAGAAAAAGTACCAATTTATAATAAAAGGATTATTAGTTAGATATTATACTTGCTAAATATTACTATATGGTAAACTAAATCATAATTATTTAAAATTCAATTTATTAAAATTTATAATTCTATGTAGTTTTGTACAATTTAACAACTACAGCGTCTATTCGTCACGTAAACACATTCTGTTTATGAAATTTTTGTGGACTATTGTTTTATAACCGATTTACAAGCGACATTGTTACATTTTTTGTTTACAAACGACGTATTATTATATACATACAATATTATACATACAATTTAATAAAAATAAATTCATGCAATTAAAATGCATTTTTAAAATTCATTGTTTATTTACTTTCAAACCAGCAAACATTTAAATGAAATCATATATTAATAATTTAATTTCTATCGTAATCTATATTTTATTTTTCAAATCTTTTACTCCAATCATTAAATAGTATTATCGGTGCCAAATGAATAATTCGATATATGACATTCGAATACTATCGTTAAAATATATTCAAATATACGTTTTCGAGTTAATTTTTAATTTAATTATGAATGGATATATTCCTCATAATTTCATTAATCCTTCGATTCATTCATCTCACATCTGTTCATACATTACGCGACAATTTATTCATTGCAGTATGTCTGGTTGCCATTCTTACAGGCGATTACTCACACATCTTATATTATAATTAGCAGAATAAAATAATTTGAACGGTAAATAAGTTCTAAAATTAATTTTTCTTTTTTTTAAGTTACTTTTTTATTAGTTAAAAGTTATCTCTTTATAAAAAATTAATATATATTTTATGAAAATTTGGCAGTATTTGAATTTTTTATAATTAGAATATAAATTTGAATTTAAAAAACACGTAGATAAAAATTTAGTTAGTAATAGTAAAAGAAATTTAAATTTTTTGATAAACTTGAAAATACGTTTGTAAAGTGAAAAATATTACCATTCGATTATAATTAAAAAAATTAGTAAATAAGTGAGTTATAAATTGAATAAAATATGGTATATTTATAAGCACAAATGTTTTTTTTACCCAATATATAAGATGAATTAAAGTTATCCAATAAAACAGATAAATTTCAACCTTTAAACATCCTTATAACTACGATAAACAGTTTCTTCGTAATTGTACTACAATCTTATTTAGATAGCTCGTTCTGTGAATGACATTTTGCAGTTAATACTTGACAAATATATTCAGCAATGTACTATTTATATCATGAATTTAATATTATTTTTTTAAAAAAAAAGTATATTATATTTTCTTTATAAAGGGTCAATATGACAGATAAAATCATACTTAAGTGATGATATATATTATCAAATTTTTATTCAAAAATATGAATAATAGACTAATTATTAATCCCTGTAGATCAAAAGCACAAGCATCTATCAGAAACTGGTTATACTGTCACGAAGCTGACTTTTCATAGAAAAAATTCTTTATGTTTTTAGATAGGAGAAACATGCGACATTTCTTTAAGTATATTTTAGGTTATATTCTATACAATAAAATATTTGTAATAATTTGTACTATTTTTAGTGAGTTTGTTCAGTGATTTCATGTATACTGAGAAAAAGTTATATTAAAAATTACTATACATACGTTCGGAAAATATTGTTTACGAAATTACCATACCCAAATAGTAAAATTTTCTATATTATTATTGTATATTTTTGTAATCTATGGTGATTATTACCATAATAAATATTAAATTCTACTATATCGTACATAAAATGTTATTGTAAATATGGTAAAATTGCAGACTACGTAGAAGCTATGTATTACCTCCAAAAGGTATAGTAATTATAAATATAACTTTTTTTTTAATGTAATGTCCTATACTGAGAGAAAAAAATATCAATTTTTAATAAAAAGTTTACTAATTTGACATTATACTGACAAAATATCATTATATGGAAAAGTAAATGATTAAAATTTTGTCACATTAATTTATTAAGAATAGTAATTCTCTGTGGTTTCGTACAAATTAACAATCTGTTTATTAAATTTTAGTAAACTGTTTAATAACTGGTTTATGAACGACATAAGCAATAGGCTAGCGACACTGAGGAATAGCGACATCGAACGGACAAAACATAAAATAAAATGTTTGCTAAAAATTAGAAATCAGTTTCTTAAAATTTTTTATCCCTGGTTTCTAATTTTTAATATTCCTTTCTCTCTGTGTACTCAAGTTTGTAAAAACTTGATAATATAAAGTTGATGAAATGGAAATAAATATGTAGTGGTACACTGAGGAAATATAGTCCAGTTACTACAACCGAAAATTGTTGAATTAAATAATAATTTAATGTTATAAGTGTATTCATCAGTTAAATGAATTACTTTTTCATTAGTTTTACAATTTAAATGAATTATGGGTTGTATTTACCGACCTTTTTCTCAGTGTATTTATAAATTTGCGAACTTATTTTACTTTCAACAATCACAGCTTAATACTTTTATATTATCTACGAACAAATCCAGCATTATGGAGTATGTTATATATCTTTTCTCTTGGGATTCGGTCCGTATCTCGATGCACCACCTGTAGAAAATATACAATATTACTAAAAAGAAATCTGGATTTTTGCACACGATTATTTTTAAAGTATTAAATTATTTAATAGTTCCCCAATAGGAAATGTTCTAAAGGCCCAAATAAGGTACAATACTGGTACCAGAGTGGCCAGTACTGGCAATATTCGCATGCCAATACAGTGCCAGTACAGAATCTGTACTGGAGTGATAACGTGGGGCCAAATCTGGCAGCCAATAACAAGACAGTACTGGTTAATAATCCTGCCAAGATTGGTTGACAAGTCTTCCAGTACTGGTTAACAATCATGCCAATACTAGTTAACAATTCTGCCAATTCTGACACAAATTAGGTATAATATAATAAATTGTCATTCTGCACTAAATATCTGCTGGGAAATTACAGCGCCAGTCCAGGGACGTAGCTTGCGTGAAACGGACCCGTACTTGGTTTACAATCGCAGAATTGTCATTAAAAATTGGCAGGTACTTTGCATATAACCAAGAGACGACACTGGTTATATGTAAATCATGAAAAAGACGGGAAATAAATAGATTAAATTTGCTTCAAATGTACCAAAATGTATTTACACCAACGATAACAAAAAAATACGTGGCAATTGCGTTATTACATTGAATTAGTATTTATTTATAGGTTGTCTATAGTTCTGACCCATATTTAGCTTTAACTCTTTGAACTACCGATTAAAATTGAAGGAAAACAATATTCCAGTATTAGTTTTACATTTTCTATAAGTAAGTAATTTTCGTAAAAAAAATCAAGAGTTGGGACTTTGCTGGCCCAGAGTTGTTTCCTAAATTTTGCCAAGTCTGGTGTTACTCTGGTTGACTAACAGAACTGTAGAAAACCATAACTGAATCGGTATTGGCCCAGAGTTGTTTACCATGGTCTGGCAGCCAGTATAGGGCCAAAATTGGGCCATTTTTTCATTACTGGCCATTTCCTATTGGGTTCTTTAATAATCCTTCAAACTTGGATAAAATGTAAATCTACATATAATGATTGATAACACTTAAAGATTATGACTATTGATATATATTTTTATAATGGTAATCGAACCTTTTTCACAATGGTAATTTTATATGATCGACATTGCTTCATGTTTAATTTAGTAACTAAATTAATCTTTCCATATTAATATATATATATTTTTAAAAATATGTAATTTTTAAAAAAAATACCTGTGTTTCTTTTCCGGCGAACCACGATTCACTAGCTAAACCAGCCGCGATGGCAGGATTTTTATAGAAATCGTTTTTTAGTTCATTAGGTAAAGTAGCTTCCATTGCAGAATTAACAAGAACAGCAGGATGGTGATAAGGTTCTAAAGAACTCTGAATTATAAACTGAGGAGCAGCGCTGCATACTGCGATGCTAATTATTAAAATTATTAATTTCAACATTTTACCTGCAAAAATAATAAATCGTTAATTTTAATTACTGTGAAATTTAAAAGAAATATGTTATAGACATGTTAACACAATGTTTAATCGTTAAAAATAAGATAAGTTAACATATTTGATTTTTAAGAAATAATTTGTAATTTTATTGTGTTGATAATATAAATAATGAAAAGAATAGTTAATAAAGAACTTTTAAAAATCAATTTATTTCAAGTTTTATTTAGTTTATCATATAATGATATGTAACAAGTATAATGCCAAACAACTAAACCTTTTAATAAAAATTGGTATTTTTTCTGTTCATGTATAGACTATATAAATTCAAATCTAATCCTCAATTTATTGAGCGCCAGTTGCAAATATAAGTCATAAATAAATTTAAGGAACACATTTCACGAATAATCGAACACTAAACATGTACAATAAGAGGCAAGATTACTTTCTCTTTTTCGTAGACAGAAAAAAACTACAGCGTCTATTCGTCACGTAAACACTTTCGTCAAATTCACCGACCAAACTCACCTGTTGACACTTGAACACAAACTTTAGACGTTCTATTTTATGTGAATCACACCCGTTGGTGTGGCGTCTAACTGAAGGTCCATACTCTGACGGTATCACTTATATAGATACAGGGGACCGAGTTGTCTGTTGCTACTTGGTCTGTCCTCAGCTTGTAACTAAGGTCTCTAGTAATTATTTTGTCTTGTTACACTGATGAACCACCAAACGATTCCCCATCCTGTTTTCGCAATTCCAAGGTAAATAAGTCAAGGATTCGTTGCAATCGAATAGCTTTGCATTAAACGTTACGATGCGAAAGCAAATTTACTCGAAACCATATAAAAAGTACACTCTTAAAACAAAAAATAAAAAAATAAAATTGAAATTTTCTTCTGAAATTAAGCCTAATGCTATCTAAATATGTACAATATTTATCAAAATCCATTTATATTTAAGAGATTCTTCTTAATTTAAATTTTCGATTTATGCTTTTATTAACTCAAAATTGCTGTATGTAATAGTCATTAATAGAATTAAAAAAGTTGATTATCATATATTTTATATAAGACCGACGTAACGATTTGATAACGATTCATGTACTTTATATACAAGTAATCTGTGCAATATATGTAGATTACATTAATACAATTTCTCAAAACTTGTTATGAACCAATTTAATCATTTTAATTTTCAAATAAACATGTGGAAATACAAGTTAACCAATGTAGTTCATAATGAGATTAAGATTCCAGGCATTGTTCCTGCTCCCAATAACTATCAGAAAATATGACAGTGAAATTCGATATTAAATCATATTAGATTGTAGACTTTCGTGATAGAACGAACACGAGTTTCGTGATAGAACGAACACCTGAAGTCATTCTAGTATTTCATGATCCTTTCGCCTTTTTGTTTCCTTTAATGTTACATTTATATTCGAGATATTTATTATTGCGTGATGCCCTTGATAAAATTGTTCCTTTCTCTTATCAGTAATCACAATATTAATTGTTTCATATGCGATTTGAATCTGCATTGAAATTATTTTTTTTAGTAATTATTGTTCAGGTTGTTAATAATTAAATTATTGCAGTTACTTATATTAAACAAAATATAAATTCAGCATTAGGTTCCATCTAACTCATTTTATTTCGTACAAAATTACTGAAACCTTGCTTTCACATGTCTTTCAAAATATTCATTTACACAAACAAAAATTCAACATAAAACACTCGACTTTCATAATGTAGTTTACAAATAATTATATTAAGCACTTTTTTAATCTTCCAAAATCATTTTTATCATTTCTAACCTGAAAGTTATTCAGACATTACGTTTCACTTTTGCTTATATACGTGTATGCATATCACGAATCCTAATAAGAGTGTTACGAATAATAGTTCAATCACTCATATTCATTAGATTACAAACTTGTTTACTTTTTTTCTGCATGTTTATCAAATGTTCTCTGTTTCTTTATATCAATACTGCATTTAGTTATTTATTATTGATGAAAAAGTGAACGTTATGATAATTTTGAATTTTAAGGTCGAATGAAAGTAACACTGTCTTTTTATGTATAATATTGTTGGTTACATTATATAACGTGTTCTATATAGTAACAATGAGATATTTATATTATAAAAAAAAAAGGCTTATACATGAGTGTGTAGGATGTACAATTAATAATATTATGTAATGCTGGTTCCAATTTAAATTGTAAGCACCTAATGAATTTTGTAAAGAACAAAAGAAATGTTAAAGATTTATGTCAATGAAAACATTACTATGGTATATGTAGTTCGTTCATTATTTACTAAACATTTTAAAAAATAAATGCAGTTACAAAATTTAATTATACTCAACCGATAATTTACACGTTATGAAACTAGAAATTTAATTTGATAATAAATTTTGCATAAAAATGATAATTGTCAGCAATAATGGGGTATCTGCTTCTAGTTCTAATAACGTTGATCATATAAGCTGACGGTTTCATAAAGGAATATTGCTCGCATTACATTATATGACTCGCGAGGTTGTCAAGCATAGAAGCTTCTACAGTGAAATTTAAATTGGCCTATAAATGAATATTTGCATTAAACGAAAAAACTTTTGCAACTGATAAACTGTAGGTTAACGTTTGATGCAATTTTTTATACATTGAGAATACATATATTAAATATGCCTTGATATGTATGTAATATATCAAGACCTTGAACATAAAAACATAAATAAGTTAAGTCTATTCATTAAGAAACTGTAAAATTGAAAAAATATTATAATTTAAAGGATCTTTTTAATCATCATTCTTAAATTGCGAAAAGAAAGTATATTAAGTTTTCATATATTGTTAAGGAAACTATATAAAAATATATAAGTATATAAAATATAAACAAGATAAAAGAAAGAAAATGTTCAAAAATCTCACATATCTATATAAGATAGTGTAATGTATTTAAGAATTGTTAATATATTTTATTAGGAATTTACTTCTACTTTACATATAATGTTATTTCCGTAATTGTGTATGCAAATTTGGCATTATTTTTTTTCCTATTAAATATATAATATAAAAAATAGCATCAGAAATAATTCGTCAACTAGGAATATTCTAAAAATTGTTTAATGTAGCAAAATATGAGTCTATAGAACGAAAAACAGAATATTCTATTTAATATTTGTTGCGATAAAATGGTTGAATTTTTTTACGTACTAATATAAAACATATATTGTATAAATTAAAAAAATTACATCCTGCTTCATATAGTTCTATATAAAGTATTTATTAACATATTAATTATACATGGTTTGCAAAAACTATTTCCTTTAAATATTCAAAGAACTTCCTTTTTGAGTTCCAAGCAATTTAATAAATAATCCAAAACAAAGGATGAGAGTGAATGCTCCTCAACGAGTAAGCGGGTCAATGTTACGACCTTAAGAATTCCGTACCAGAAGTGGAGCGGTTATCCTTGTTAAGATCGTAGTATCAATCGAAAAATCGGGAAGCAATTATATTCTAGAATAACATAACCGGCTTACAGAAAATCTGATTAATATTTTTCTAAAATGCCTATTGTCAGTAAAATGATCATAAATTAAATTGTTTTGATATAATCTAGTATTATTTATTACGCAAAAATTTCTTCAATTAATAATCTTATGATTAATACAATTGTTAAGAAATCTAAAATTATATGATTTTCAAATTAGATTCAAGTTTAATTTAAATATTTAATTACATTTTGCTATAAAGGGTATTATAATTTTATAAAAAGTGAATAATCTGATTTTGTTTAATGTTACATATTTAATATCGTGAAATTCCAAAGTGAGTGGAAAGTTTGTAATGTACAAGTAACTTTTGTAATATACATTTTCTCTTTGTTGTTATAATTATATATAATAATTTCATTATAATTTAAATACATTAATAATTCACTCTATATTGTAAAATGTCTCTTACTAATACAAAGTAAAAAAACCTTTACAACATATACATTTTGAACCTCATAGAAAACTTTTATTAATTATTAATCAATATTTTAATAAATATATTGATATCTATGACTCCACTGTTTTCTTTCCCTTTGTCTTCTAGACTTTAAAATTGTATAAAAAATAAAATACCCTTACTTTATTACATCGTAGAAGATAACCTCGCTCTTAATTTAAAAACGTTCCCTGACGTATTTTCTACCAGATTATCAACTTTCGATGTGCGGGAACATACGTGCAAGGTCAGCATGGTAAAAAGTACCTTTCTTTCGTGTATCAAGCTGTAACTTATTCCCCTTAAATTGTTCAAGCCCTTCATTACGTAAGATTGCTTGAAAGTTGACCCGCAAAAATACAAAACGAACGCACTGTAATGCTAAATCGACAGCCCCAAACTTATCTCTTCTCGTCCGATTCAGACTACAGGATATTGTTTTTTTTTTATTTAAATTGTCGTATTTTTGACAGGTTATAATTTTTTTTATTTTAAACAACAGTATATTGTAAGAGTGAACATAGGAGATACAGGAGTTTAAACTGTCAAAAACAAAATAGTATTAATTGACACAGAAACGATATGGCTTTTCATCAACAAAGACTTTACACGTATTCACCACAATTATGCGTAAACTAAATAATGAAACTTCTTTATAAAGTAGTGACAAATCATTTAATTAAAACATTTATTACATTTTCTTCTATCAAAAAACCAGCAACTACTGTTAGTTGATATAGTTGGTTACAAACCAGCCAATCCTAGTAGAAATTTAATATAAAAATAAAGGTTGTATACACAAACATTATCTTTCATACAATTTTCATTCAGAATTATGAATCAAATGCAGAAATATGATATAATGTGGAATAAGCATTATAATTTAAAAGTCTATTAGGGCTCTTATCATTAATCCTTCTCAATTAGGAAATTATTCAAATATCTGATAAAGCCTTGAGGATGTAAACTATTAATGTAAAATAAGGACCTTATATGGCTTCAAAATTATAATAACCTGTAAGGTTCTTAACGATACTCTCATGTATAATTTGTGATTCCCTTTATTGGTGTGCTAATAAAGGTCTCGTTTGAGTGTAGGGTAGCCTAATAATGACCTTATCTGTGCCCGACTTAATATTATATCAAGCAATCACAAATTTACACTAAACAATCTAAAAAATTCAAATATCAAAATATTGTTATTAGATTGCTTTATTGAAAAATAATTCTACTTTCTATCATAATAAAATTTTATCAACAAAAGTTTTTCAAGATATTGATTGAATTACCAGATAAGAAATAGAACGAAGAAAAGGATAGATGCGAGTTATATTATATATTTGAATTTAAGACCTTTCTCATAAAAGTTTCTTGCACTACATTTTAAGAGAAATTTAAGAAATGATCGTATTGTAGAATTTCTAACAAAAATTGTTTATAATATCTAAAAGTGTACGAATCACAGTATAATATTATTAATAATTTAAAAACCTTTGAAAGAATTTAAACTTTAATTTGTTTTCTTAGTCCATTCACTTTTTTTTGTAGATAATTGCACAATGTACATAGTTTATGTATAGTACTTACAATGTTTATAATATTTCAGTAAAATTAGTTACGATGTAATATAATAGAAGTCCTGCTTCAAAACTCCATCCATTTTAATTAATATTTTATTTTTAGTCGACTCGTTAATTACTAACTTCAGTATATTTTCATTCATTGTCAGGCGATTGCTAAGTCGGAAATTCTCTTTATTTGAATTGTTGATTTTCTTAATTAGAATCACTGCAGTAATCTTTTAATTTCAAGAACACTTAACTTCAAAAGGAATCTCATAGTATCAATAAAAGCTTCACCTTATATTTGTCTTTATCACTTCAAAAGTAATTATTTTTATAAAAAAAATTTACTCTCGTCAATATTTTATTGGGATACTTTACTCCTCTCTAATGATCTACACTTTCGTAAGAGTGTGCAGAATAAATAAAATTCTTATTTAAACATTTAATTAAAATTAAAATGAAACATATAAATTAAAATTGCGAATTTCCCTACTCACGTGTAAGGTGATGAATATAAACAAATTATTTAGTTTAATTTGAATATTCATTGTTTTCTACTCAAGACCCTCTAAAATAAAATAACACAAAAAATAGAGTAGAACATGTTGTACTTTCCATTAAGTACCGTAAAAAAGTAATAAAACGCCATTTCACTTAATAAAACATAAATTGATTAGCTAAGCAACAACAAGTACAAAGAACACTCGATATAAAAAGAGTACAAAAATCCATTTATTGAACACAGTTTTATACACGTTATGATACACGAAGATAATTGATCAATGGCACTTAATAATGATAGAAATTGTAAGCTGGGGATATCGTTTTCTGATAAACAGGTACAGCAGCGTGCGCTGTAGCCGGTGCTAAGGCTTTGCCAACTACTGGCACTGATCCGTGAACTTGTACGTGGTCTAAACGAGCAGTCTTAATAAGAGTTGGTTGCTGAACGGCGACTCTTTCGAGTTTGGTGGCCGGTTCGACAATGTCATATTCTTGCAACGTTTCAAGTGGTCTACTAAGGACGACACGTTTTGTCGAAACGTGTTCATTTGCTGCCTCCCTTTCATATGGTGCAGGGGTAACTGAAAGAACCCGGACGTCATTCTGACCAGCCACGTCCACTACCCTTCCTTCTTTGTTCTGAAATCCAAATCCAATCTGGAAAATGAAAAACAGATTCAGTATAAATAAACTTATATCTTATTTTGATTCATATGTTTTAAAAATATTTTTAAATTGACAATGAGAATAATGTATCTTAAATGTGACGATAAATTATAGTATGTTCAAAATATACTTTATATATACTTTATAATCATATTATAATAAAAATTATAACTTGAAATAAATGTTTTACGAATTAATGTTATATTAATTTTGTTAAAAGTTATTGCTGTGTCCGAAATTATAATTGAATTTTACTTCGGTCACTCCACCATGAGCTGTCAAAAGATCGATAAGTTTATCTCGATTAATTTGATTTTCTTCAGCCGTGGATAGACGGCTACGAATGAGAGCAGGCCCTTGTTCTTGAGAAGCGATACGTGCAATAGTTTCCAAAGGACTACCATTTGACCTAGTTTCTACTCTTGGTGCTGGATTCTGTAATGTATAAATTAGCAATGAAATTATTGTTGTGAATTTCTGCTTTAAAGAAACGCAAACATCTGCTGTGGCATTTTGAAATCACTTGCAGATCAATTGATATTTAATTTACATTACTCTATTATTTTAAACTAAAAATTTTGCATTGTCACACGCTGAGAAGGAAAATATTCAATGGAACATTAGATTTTTAAACTTTCCTCTTGATTTATATGTCAGATTACATTAAAGCGTTATTTTTTATTTAGAAATTCTTTGATTTAATGTCCTATTGTTATACGGAACATATTTTGTCTTTATGATAAGATTATGTTAATTATATATTGGCACTATAATAAACTTAAACATACAAGCAAATAGAGGAAGGTGCCAATAGACATATGTTCGAAGTAATTGAATTTAATATCGAAACAGATGGATGATTTGAGTGTCTTAATTAGAAACGAATATCTGTGGTATTGATTTTCAAAAAGTAAATTTGCAAATGAGCAATTCGTATATAATATAATTATACAAACTTAATGTTCAAGTTTAACAGCTTCAAACATAAACTGTTTATAATTCTAATGAATTTTGACAGAAATATACTACAAAAATTTCGTGTATTTTTTGTATGTAGTAGTCATGTATTAAATATATAGTTGTTACATAAAAGGCATTTGTTTAAAATGGAACTGAAGAATGAAAGATTTTTTTCAATTTAGCAAGAAAATACAATGGTTGTAAATATTCGAAAAAAAATATAAAAAAACGGCAATATTGTTAACATATATCTAAAGACATGAAAATGGATGTAAATATAAAACAAAAACAAAGTTGTTTTCATTTTGTATTTTGAAAAAGTTTCATTTTTCAGTGCCATATATTTCGAATGTATTTAATGTATATTGACCTTGCAATTTTAATTCTTTCCCAGTGTTATTAAACAACGTTATTAAAATATATTGAAAACATCCCTAGTAAAAATGAAACATATATGGTCCATATATAGTCCACATATTTTTTAACAATTTTATATAAGGAAATACAAATATATGATCTATATATTGGAATAATTGACTTCTATGTAAGGAAATTATTAAATGCACATATAGCTAGAATATTATATCAATTATTGCCATATATCGATCATATATATAAATTGTTAATACATATATGAACCATATATGGTCCATATATGTTTCATTTTTACTAGGGATGTTAATATCTGAATGTTATATGGCCAAAATTATATGGCCATTATGCTTTTAAAAAACAATACATAAAATACATGAATTACTTAAACTTTTTAATACATACTTTCTTACCAACGTTAATAAAATAATATCAATGTTAGTAATCATTTTGTGTTTTTCATTAATCTGCTTTTCACTTCAATCTTATTCTTAATTCTTACCTAAAAACACTTATTAAATTATTTTAATAACCTGTGCAGCACGATCATTCTGGTTTAACTGTTGATGTTGCAATTCTTGTTGTTGCAATTCTTGTTGTTGCAATTGTTGTTGCTGCAATTGCTGTTGCTGATGTTGAAGTTGTTGCGATCGGGCCAGTTGCAACTGCTGTCCCTGTAACTGGAGCTGTTGTTCCTGTAACTGCAATTGTTGTTGCTGCAATCCCTGCGTCTGTTGCTGTTGTCTGCTGTGCAATTGCTGCAATCCTAGTTGTTGTTGTTCCGTGATGATGTGGGAGCTAGTTTGTTGTAAATTGCGGAACTGAGCATTGCGGAATTCAGCGTTGTCTACAACCACAGCTTCCTCCTCGCTAAAGGAATCCGGACTTGACGAGACGATTGGTGCTGCAGTGGAAGAGGGGTTATACAGTGGCGAATGGATTGCTTCTGTATAAGCGGGAACAGGTGCGGCTGGTTGCAATAAACTCGCCTGTGGGATAACCGCGGCATGGGCCAAAGGTTGCACGACCGCTGGTCCTTTTTGCAATTTCGACGTCGGTTTTCCCAATTCGACCAAAGCGGACCCCGCGGGTCGGATAATTACGCGTTCTTCAATGTCATAAAATTGCTTTTCAATTGCCGGCCGTCGGACCTGTAATTGTACCAGTAAAAAGCCATCATTAATGTCATGACACCTTGACGAATTATAATGTCTCATTGTGGACAGCAAAGTGTAAATGTCCTGGTAAAACTTATGGTATTAATGAGCTCATTATGTAACCTGATACATGATTTTGTTGATTTGCACGAAATGTTAATTGGTCGATTAAAATACTCATTTGGACAATTTCACTTTTAAAGTATGTAATTGTACGTGCGAAAAAAAGTGAATATTGTATACATATGCTGATAATGTTAAATGTTATTAAAATTAAAAAAAAAAAATAAAATTTTTATGATTCAACCAAAATATTTTGTTAATATTTGGTTTTTTCAACAGAAAAGCTTTAACCAAATTTCATTCGTTGATACATTATCGTACTCTGCTTGTAATATCTCTCGCCTGTAGGATAATTAATATTATAATTTTTAAATTCATGTGAATATTAACAAATACACTGAGAGAAAAAAATATTAATTTAGTAAAAAAATTTACTAGTTTGGCATTATACTTGCAGAATATCATTATATGGCAAACTAAATTATAAAAAATTATTAAATCAGTTCATTAAAAATTGTAATTCCATATAGTTTTGCACAATTTGACATTCTGTTTTATGAACGGGATAGGTCAGAGACACTGAATAGTGACACCTAAAGGACAAAACATGTAATTAACAATTTGTCAAAAATTAGAATTCAGTTTATCCAAATTTTAAATCCCTTGGTTTCTAATTCCTAATATTCTTTTTTCTCCGTGTATAAAAACATTATTCAGTATTTCACAAATTCAATAGTAAACAGTTACTATTATTTTTTTCTAAAATATTAAAATTTAAAAATAATAAAAGCTAAGAATTTATTGTTTATTTCCTTATTATTATTATAAATCATTGTGTCTATAACTCTATAAGTATACTTGAATCTTAAACTATTACTTCTATTTTCTTCGTGGATATCGCAGGTTTTAATACATCGACATGCTGTTCGACTACAGCGGGTTGATGCTCGAATCGCGTAACAGGAACATGAGAAACCGTAGGTACATGCTTAACAAATGGAACTGCAGCCACAGCCGGAACTTGAGCCGCCGCGTAACCGATGTGATGAGCTTCGACCTTTGCCGGAACCGCCGGTGCAGCGTATTCGATGGGAGCGGCCGCGGGCGTGTATTGCAACGGACCAGCTTCGGCAGCGTACGTAAGAGCTGCACCGTGTCCTTGATAACCACTCACGTAGGTCACTCCGGCCGGATTAAGATAGGGAAGTTTGACCGAAACATGCCCACAATGTGCTATGTGCAGCACCGCCACCAATGCCACGAACACTTTCATTCTGAAATTAAAAAAGTGATTTATGGCTGCCTGCATCGAACGTCATCAATTTGCTCCACAAAAACGTCGTAAAGGTTACGTCATTTCTCCCGTCCATTAAATATTCGTTCTTTGTCAGTACATAAAATTCGACGTGCGATTGGTATGTTACGAGTAAGGAATATAATAGCATCCTTAATCGAGTATAATAACTCAAGTTTTATGAGTTATTATACTTAAAAGTTCAAGTTTTATTCAAGGATTGTAATGTATAATTTGCAGTTAAATTTATAAACTCTAAATATTGTATCAAATAAGTCAAATATTGAGTTTGACAAATTTAGTAAAAAATATATATATTACAAATAGAGAATAAAGGATATGAATAAACAAAATTGACATGCAACTATCGGAATAAAATTTATTAATGCATAAAAAATTAATTTCAGCACAAAATAACATATATCCTTACAGTACTTTCGTGATTTATAAGGATAACATTTTCAATATGTATATACAACATGCTTTATTATTTTGTTTTATTTTATTAATAAAACTTTTTTTACTTTATTAATAAAAATAATAAATAAGCATATGTAAGAATACTACTATTCTTTTTTTCTGACTGTACGTGAAAACGTATTTTTAAAACCTATTTTTGTAAATATTTATACAAAATATATAATAAATTATATGTTCAAATTTAAATATATCAACGAATATTCATAAAACATATAACAAATCGCGCTATTAAACAATCAAGTATCTTGTTACGAATTGAATAATGTACATTTAACATAAAATTTTCATATTAATCAAACACAACGTTTATATTATTTAAACTCAAATATTTTTTAACGTGAATGTAGGTGATATGGAAATTTTAAGTATTCTCTCCAGAAATTAGTTAGCACAGTAGTTACATGAAATTTATTTTTTAACAAAAGTGTTTTCTCCAGCACTTCAATTATCAAATTTTTTCAATATTATAAGAAAAACTTAATGTGTCAGTAAAGTGGATATATACTTGAAAATTTCAACTTATACTAACAAATCGCTAAAATTTATATTAGTATATTAATAATCTTTAATATTAACATATTTTTTATATTCTCAGTTACTAATTAATCACTTTCAATTATTAATCATTTTATAAACGAATTAGCAAATGTAATTATTAATGAAATTACACTATAATTATCACTACAGACCTTAAAGTGCGTTCAGTTCCATGCACTATTGCACAAACGTTTTTAAATGTAAATCTTTGTAAATTTGACACCAAATGCCGAATTATAAAGTATAATAATTAATAAAAGACAAACAAATCGAAAAACAAGGAATCATCAAAAGAAGTCATTCGCTAACCTGCAAAATAACTAATGCGTGGAAGGGTTGTGACACTGTATCTCATCGATGGCACAAGGCTACTTATATGTTCTCGTGGTGTGCAAGAGGGGCACCTCCCTCCTTTTTGGAGAATACTTACGACGGGCCCCTCCCGATGAAAAAAGAAAAAAAGAAGGAATAACAACGAGACTTAACGAGTCCAGTCGGAACTGGGTCGTTTGCCTCCATCTTTACAAACTTTTCAGGAGCAATTGGGCCCGATCATTTCGTCGAACCTTGTTCAAATTCGCTGTTGAATGTTTGAATGAGTGTTCGAATATCATCAGATGTTTATCCAAGAATGATCAAATCAAATTGTATTATCATAATGACATAATATGTCAATATTTGAAGTAAACGCATTTTTGACACTTGATGGTGTGGGCATTGCGAAAGTCAATTGAAAAGTCAAATTGTGTCTGGTACAATGTATGCGCGAACGTTGAACTAATGTTGAGCAATACAACTAATTAAAAGCACTTCTTAAAATACCCGTAGGTGTTGATCTCGTTTCGAATTTAAGTTGTTTTGGTTATTTATGTAATGATCGTACATTATTTTAATTAATGATTTCTGACAAAACTCGTTTTCACAAAGTGCAGATTAATTCAATTTTTTAGTGTACGTACGAACAGTACATCTAGGGCCATTTACAAATAAGACGTGTATTTAAATGTTTTTGTTCCACATTTTTTGTACAAATTTGCATTTAATACTTCTTTATTAAATTGTTCATTAAGTTTTATACAAAATTTTAAAACCTTCACTTATTATTGCAAACAAGGGTGTTAAAATCATGAAAAATTTCAGACCAAAACAAATGTATAATTAAATAATTTCTTATGTTCATATATAAATGAATATACAGTTGAAATAAATAAATTGTTCTCTGTTACAGATACCATTTAAATTACTATTCTTAAAATTTAATTTTTTCTGTTCACTGCAGAATTTTTGCTCATTCTATTATTAATTTAATAAATTTACAGAAGTGAACGATCGATAAAATCCGTAATCTATTATTTGAACTACAATACTATAGTTATTAAATCTTCGACAATGATGGTGCCATATAATTTGATCGTGTGTACAACCTAACTTAAAACATCGGTAATATCCCTGGATAATTGTTTGTACTTATCGTGTTATACATCAATATGAGATATAAATGATCATATAAGTCGGTAAAATTGAATTAATAATTGTGAGAAGGCAATAAACAATTACCGATACGCAAATGCATAAATTCGCAACCTGCACTAGTCAGGTAAAAAGATAATTATTTGTTACGGCGCTCCACTTTTACGATACATTATGGCCCACTCCCCAAATCCTTTTTCAATTCACAAATTATGCAACCTTATTCTCCACCTTTTATAATTGAAATTTTGATTTTAATCATCAGAGGTCTAATTTTTAACATTAAAAATTAAAATTATTTATATTTCACATATTTTAATAAACAAAAACCTTGTTTTGCAATTACTTATACTATATTCCATGAAATAATAATGTAATTAATATTATAAATGTTATTTAGTCTCACTATTTAAAACTTTCACAACATTTTTGACATATAATTTTCATGAATTCAAATAAAACACCTTTCAAGGATAAAATCATTATCTTACTGAATCAATAAAATATAACAATTTTGGAAGGAATAAATTTTCTAGATTATTTACCACTGTATTATTTTTTTAATACATTTTCGATGCGTAAAAAAGAATTACCAAGGAATAATTTAATAAATAAATGAAGAAACGCATACGAAAATTTGGATCATATATTTTTATTATTGCGAAAATAACATGCTTTAATTAGTACACCAAAAGTGAATCGTCAGTTATCGTCGCGTTTTCGAAGTAATTACTTAGTATCAGATGCAATTATTGTAACTTATGTAAGTGCATGAAATTTCTTTGAGATAGAAATGTGTAAGAAGCAGATTTTATTTCTTGTCCATTTGTCCTTGACTTTCTACCTTGGATAACGCCAGGAAATAGAATTAATCAGTGGCGGACAAAGAAAATAAACTGGCGAGTGATAATCTGCACGCCAGGTTTTGTTGCTTCGCGTTAAAAGTGAAAGGGGAAAAAAATTGAGTAAGTTGCAATGCAATGGTAGTCACGACAATCCGAAAACAAAAAGTACGTGTGTCGCATTATACTCCCTCGATTTCATAAGAAAATAATATCATCGGCTGGACGACAAATGTACCATACCGGTTTCTGTAATAGCGATTACTCAACATTCGGAATTGCTGAATATTGAAGAGAAAGGATTCATTAGGACAATAGAAAATTCAAATTCGTTGACGTCGTTCGCGAGCGAATAAATAATTTCAATAAGTTATTTTAATATACTGTAAGAATTTACATAAATTTAATTATTACATTTATATTGACATAGACTGACTTAAGAAAACACGCAATAGTAACGTTAATTATTGTTAATTTAAAAATATTGATATATGAAAATGAAAAACAATTAATATATAAATGAAAAAGAATTGAAAATATACAATATTTTTTTAAAATATTAGAAAATATATTATTAAGTATATACACAGAGAGAAAAGATTAATAAAAATTACTGACATTGTTGGTAAACTGGTCATATACTTTCAGGAACTGAAAAATTACTATCTCTAGTTAGTAAAAAGTGTCAGCTTTCTAAGAATCATTTTCAACAAATTGGTACGTTTTGCTAACTTAAGATAGTAATTTTTAAAGTTTTGCCAATATATAACCAGTTTACTAAGAATGTCAGGAAATTTTATTAATCTTTTCTCTCCGTGTAGTAATACCCTATACACTACTATCTATTGTACATCTATACTGCTATATGCAGACACATACTCTTTTATCACTTTCAATATTTTGGCAAGATATTTACTTACATATGAAAACTGTATTTTTAAAACTATTATCATATTTTTTGTCAATCTCGAATATCTTGCAGAAGAAAACAATTTTCTAGTATTTTGATAACTGCTTTTGTTATATACCGCATAAGAAGCTTTTATATAGTATTTTATCTTTCATTAAAGCTAACAAAGTAAATACAGTATTTTAAAAAAGGGAAAGATAATAATATCGAGTTTTTTATTCCACAAGTGAAGTGGATTTAAGCATTCGTTGAAAGAGATTATTAAATTGTGAGAAATTTGGATTTTATAATTCTTTGTTAATGTAGATAAGACTACGTTAAACATTTTCTTGAATTTCATTATGATTGTATGACATACGCAATCGACTGACTTGCATTTATCATTGTACATAGCATATTAAGAGCAATATATATCATAAAACTTGTAATTAATTGCAATTTAATCGAAAGTGGGCACTCGCAATCAATCTCACCCAAAAAAGTCATCCAAGTCCCTAAGTAAATCAGGGACGTCGAGGTATGATTAACTGTTGTACATTAAATGTTAATTAATTATTTGTGACTTTAATATGAATTTAAAAGTGATACTTTAATAATGAATGAGTTAAAATTCTATAAGCGTATTATGTGATGACTTTTAAGAAGAAGAATTTATAAAATTGAATAGCATATAGTTTTTCCCCAGTTCTGCAAATTCTGTATAATTTATACGCTGAGTGAACAAAATCATTCAAGTTTTCAATATTTACTGAAAATTAAATAATAATAATGATTATAAAAAACTAATTATAAAAAAATTATTAAATAGAATATTTCTCGAACATATAAAATTCAAGTTTGGTAATATTCCTTGCTGTTATACTTTTTTAATAAAAATTGAGCATTTTATTATTTTTCGTTAAATTTGTAATTATTGAAAATTATTTAAAATATAATCTTATATATGATTATCAGTTATAAATTCAAACTTAAAATATAAAACTGTTTTATATAATTTTATTCTGTTTAGTATTTTAAATTAAATAATTTTAAAAATCATAAAGATGAATGTAATAAAAAAAGGAATACTATTTATTGTCTTCATAAGAAATTTATATGTGTGTATTGGTTCTGAGAAATTTACAATTTATGTAATTATTATGCAATGTTGAAGTCACGGGGTCAAATTGAGTCCGTGTTGTAACAACGTGGAAAAACATGGTGACGAAGGGTTAAGATTATTCTCTACATATCTCTGATCGTTCTATTCTTTGATAAGTTTTAATTTTTAATGCATACAAAACAGAAAACTAAGTATGCATGAAAAGTATCGTAGGAATTATAATATCAAAAAAGCTCACATTTAAGCTCAATTTTAAATAATAAATTTCTAATCGCAATTAAGTCTAAAATGGATTCATTAAATTTTTCTAAATGATTTATGTATGGTATTCTTTGTTACATGATTAAATATTATTTTCTATATGAATTTTCGAATTTAATAAAATTATGTAAAATAAAATTAAAAGTATGTTGAAGTATTATTTATATTTAAATTTTATTAGTATTTAATAATAAATAAATATAATAAAATATTATATACAATAAAAAGCTTTATTATCTTCATACTCAACATTTAAAGTGTATCAACACTCAAAAAACAGCGATCAATGTAACATTACCATGTAATCGTATCATTAGTAATGCTGATCTGATACGCTTCTCCAGATTCACCTCATTTGCGTAACTCTTGCAGTAAAATGTGTGACACGACAATAAAAACATCAATAATGTCTTAAAGAATCTAAATTCACTTTAAAATTACATATTGCGAATTTTAACACGATACAGAATTTTCACGGTAATTTTGCGGAGTTTGTATTGCCTCCTTTTTTTTACTTAATTTACATATTTTGCCTTACATGAATAACGATCTTCAATAAAATTAATTACATACTTTAATCACTCTAGGAACCCAGGAAAATTGAATTATAATTGATAATATCTACATCATCACTCTCTATAAAAAATTATTCATCATATTAAAACATTAATTACAATGTAAAATCTATTAATTTCTCGTTAAACGTGTAACTTTTATATGCAAACAAAAGCACGTGTTCACATCGTATTTAATAATTAAAAATATAATTTATTAGCAGTGTGAATCCACAATAATCTGACAAAATACAATCTGCACGAAAAATATAAAATAATACCATAATTTTATGATATGGTAGTGTATGACGTTCATGTGCAATAATTAAGGAGTGCGGTGCCTTCACAAAGGCAAGCATCGTGTTATTTTTTCAAGGAATTTAAAAGAAACTGTAATGTCTCTTACATGGGTGTTTACGTAACCGTCATGGTACCTCAAAAATAAAAATACAAATATGAAAGTGTACTATATTTCTCATTGTTGTTCTTTGAATAAAGTACGTGAAATTGTCATACAATTATGAGAATAATAAAATTTATTTATACAAAGTAAATACACATAATTTAAAGAAAATTATATTGATATCCGAAATAATGCAACATTGTTATTTGTTAAACTTACGATAATCTGTTAAAAAATATTCAATTGATATTTGACTTTTTAAGTGATTTACAATTTATATACTTACATATGTTTCAAATATTATAAGAATGATATAATTTTGAAACTTTTCATTGTAAAACCAACATACCTTCGAAAGTTTCTAATACTCTTAAACATCATGAAATTATACTGCAATTTCTCACACTAGAGTCCACTGTTATACCAATTTTTTCACTGTGCTAGTGGTAATTGCATAAAAAGTTAGAATTCTACGAGGTTACGAAACTCTTTCGTGCTCATCATGTTAATTGAGCTTGTACTTTTTGCATAGTTACCTACATTTCTAAATCATAGTTTTCAATAATAATTTAATGTTATTATTTTAATTTGGTCTTGTTAAATTGATCAAATAATCTTTTTATTGATTTTAGATTTGAACAAAAAGTATATGAACGTTTCGGCATGCAGAATATTTAAAGAATTTTAAATAAAATGTTAAACATTGTTGTACTTATTATCGAGTTAATGATATTAAACAAATACATTGATTATAATGATAATTAGTGAATTTCCTATTAATCCATAAAAACCCTTGTAGATAAATGAAAAATAATTTTTATTGGAAAGTTAGGCATGAACTAGAGAAATTGGATTATTTTCATTTTAATCAATCATAATGTACAATTATTAAATTACGATTGTCCAAAAATTATATAAATTTATGAATAGTATTATACTATAAATTATCAAAATCGTTGACCAGTAGAATTCTAATTAATTAATAAGCTTAAAAGTATCGAATCATTCTACATTTATCCAACAATAAATGTCAAATTGATTTATCAACTGGTCGTTATCGATATGAAATGTCAGGAAATTTCTAGCCATATCCGACATCTAGTGAAGCATAAACTCGTCAATTAAATGTCTAGTATAACAACTATAGATGAAGATGCGTTGTACAAATAAATAATATATAATAGTTTTAAAATACCATTTGAAACTATAATACGAAATCCTATTTTATTATACGCATTTAATTATAATTTCTATGACTTCTATAAATTCAATAAGAACACAGACAACGAGCTTCAATAATCTAGTATAGTAAATAAATTATACTTGAATCAGAGTTTAAAGTACAGTAAATATGTTACTATACTTTGCAATGCAAATAGTAAAATATAAAACTTTAAATCATTTTATGTCTATTAATTTTACTTTTAATTCAATTATTAGTTAACTTAATATATTTGTATAAGCTCTCATCTTTAAATATATTTAACTTATTATCCTTAAATAATTTGTCCTAATAAACTGACAAAAAAGCATTGAATTTCTTTTTAATATCTAAAGCTATTCTAACAGTAACGTAATAATAAGCTAGTAGAGAAATTTATTGAATAATATTTCTGCACCACTATGTACTCGTAAATCTCTTCGTGAAGCATACGTTAAGATTTATTATTTTAGTATTAACATTATGCTTGCGCAATACTTCCATTAAGTAGATCACTTTACTTAACTTAGTGGGTCGTCGCTGAAATTCACACGTATAGGTAGAGCATTGGCTTCATCGGCCGGATCCTTTAACATTTTCAAGCGATGTTGTCACAAATTGCATTATAAGCTTTAAATATGGTTTGATCCGCGCATGACATTAAATGGATATCATAATTTAATTAAAGTGATTTTTTCGAACATGCAATTATTAATAACCCATTTAATTTGAAATGATATTTAATCCATTCGAGATAAAGCTAATAATTGTGATTGAAAACTGACGATATAGCAGTTTTAAATAAATATGTGATATCAACTCAAATTGTGATATTTTATCAACTTTATTAGTTAAAATATCTGTTATTTACAAAGTTGTATAAATTAAAAAAATCGTCCGGTACAGCACCGTCGCACTTACCATCTACGCTGTATAGCGCAAGAAAAATTCTCTATTCTTAAAATGATAAACTAATTCAATTGAAGTATAACAAATGAAAGAATTCTGATTTCACCAAAAGATACATATTCTAAATTTAACACAATTATAAATTTTTTATAATAATAATATTTCATAGAACTATACTCTCTAACCTTAAACTTTAATCGCCCTTATGTTTTATAAATATCAAATTTCGAAATTTCATATAAAAAAAAACAAGATTTTAAAAAAGCTTTTAATTTATTTATATATAATTTATAAAATGATAAATCAAACTATGCCAAGGTACAACAAAAATATACATTGGACGTTGATATAATTAAATTCATTTATAATAATTAATCGCTAGATATAATCGAAAGAAATGAAATCGATGTTGTGATCCATTCGTGTAAACATGAATTTATATGCAAGTACGAGGAATATAATTATAAATATAATAGTATATATTGTACGCAAGATCTAGTCGTAGTCGTTTAATCAACAATTTGTCCTCGAATGATCATGCATTGTATATTATCAACATTCACTTGTTAAGAAGTCACAAATATACACCTTTCTAGCTTGGAAATAATCATCAAGATAATTTAACCAGCTTTCGCCATGTATTATGTATATAACTGTCGTGTTATACTTCGACAATATCGTAATCCAATTTTACGTTCCCCCAACTTGTTTCTACTTACTATTAGACAATAGTCTTCATTTTTGAGCTTTTGTAGTGACTAAGTATACGATGATACATTAAGGCACATTTACACTACAATGTAAAATTGGATTACACGTTTACTCACACCCTATTCGATGCTCAATCCGTTCTGTATTTATCTGTTGCAATATTTCAACGGTCTGTTAAAACATGTTCGCAAACAATACAAAAACCCTGTAGTGCGGTTGTATTTCATATCGCTAGATTATGATATTGTGGATAGTTGAAAACTTCAGGATAATTCTTAAAGATATAAACATTTTCAGCTAACCACAAATTTCGATTCCTATAATTAGCCTTTCATCTACTAAATATAAAAATAAAAATCTTTTGGATCATAATACTGCTGATATTAATGTGTTATGTAATAATCGAATATTCTAATGAAAATTTTTTCTGGTGATGCACGGAGAAAACTGTACTGTTGAAGCAACGCCAATTGGTGATGGTGTAACATTGTTGTAATATTAATACTGTCCCAGTATTATGAAATGTAACGTTTACAAAAATTTTATGTTAAATGTTTTATTGTAGGTGTTACAGTGTTATCATGTTGTCATATTATTGTAATGTGAAAATTGACATTTCGGTCGACATTGCAAGAGGATACAATTATCTGAAGCAACTGATACAGTATTGAAAACATTCTGTCCGAAAAGGAACGTAAAATGCACAATTTGCAAACATAAACGCACACACTATAATAAATATCGTCCGACACAAATTGACGCGATGACTAACCAAACAATAACAACATTATGACACTGTTGGCAAACAGATTTTTAAATGCTATATTTAATCTTATGTAAATTAGTTGTGCTATTAGAGCATTGTTTTTTTGTAATTCCAACATAAATATTTCAATATAAATTTAACACATACAACTTAACAAAGCAATTAATGTTGTGATGATAGAAACATTTTTCTCCGTGTGACGAGTAAGAGTAGTCAAGGGCAAACAAAAGACTAAGAGTTCTCTTATTCTAAATACTTGTGTAACGACGATGGCTAACATTCAATTAATTATCACAATCAACCGACTGTTACAATACGTTGAAATGTACTTAGATTAAAAGAACTTGAGGAATCATAAAGACAGACAAATTGCTTAAGGTCTAGGTATGAAGTCCCGTGCTTATTCGTTCTTCAAAAGTGGTTTTCTGGTACCGTAGACAGGTTCAACAGGCACAAGATAGGTAATCTTTTCACTAGCATGTCCGTCATTTTCTTGTTTTAAAATATGGCTAGGTTTCCTGTAAGGTCTCTTTGGACGCGGAATAACTTCTTCGTACGTAATGTAATCTGGTCTTGTCACGGGAGGTCTTTGCTTCTTCACGTAATATCCCGCCGAGGTGCTTTCAATGCCATAGGAAGCTTGTGTTGGCTTGACAGTTTCAGGGACTGGAGTTACGGTATAGCCAGCATTGATGAGAGCTGCCAAATCTTCCTGAGTCAGAGTTCTGCTCTTTGGACTTGGGATACGAATAAATTGAGGTGCATGTAATTGATCTTGTTCAATGATATCTTCAATTGTAACAGATTTAACTGGTGCTTTCTTGAGTAAACCTGATTGGGATACGTAGATCGAAGCTTGAGATTCTGGAGGAATCTTGTGTTTATGGGGTTGCCTTGGTTGATTTATGCTAGTGGGCTGTACATAAACTGGCTCTTCAGCTGCTGGAGTAGGTTCTGGATTTTTGGGCGCAGCTCTAGCAACATAAGTTGATCCAGCAGCTTGGTATTTCTGGGTTTGCTCATTGCCGAAGTAGCTGTTAGGGGACGGAAGAGGTACACTATTTGGTAAAAGATATTGAACGACTGGGGTATTATCAGGATCTACTTTCCTAGCTTCAGCTTGAGCTCTGGCTGCAGCTTGAGCCTCGCTGTTGGCTTTAGCTCGAGCTTGTTGATGTGCTTTATAAAGAGCTTCAGCTTGTGCATTGGCTATTGCTTGAGCATGAGCTTGAGCTCGCAGCTGATTCCTTTCAAATGCTAAAGCATTTCTGTGAGCTTCTTCTTGAGCTTTCAAGTGAGCAGCTTGCTGCGCTTGCAACTTCAAAATAGCATCAGCATGAGCTTTGTATTCGGCAGCCTCTTGAGCTCTTCGTTCCTCAGCAGCTACTGCGGTAGCCTGAGCTTTCAACTTAGCTCTGTAGGCTTCTTCCGGATCTTTCGGTCTTACCTGTTCTTCAATGTGAGCTCTTCCAGCTTCACTTAATCCAGTACCTTCTCGAATTTGCTCTAAAGCAGCTTGTTGTCTATGGCGTTCATGGACCAGACGAATTTGTTCTAGTGCAGCTTCTTGGTGTTTATTGTGAGAATCCTGTGCAACTCGTTGGTAAGCCAAAGCTTGAGCTTCAGCTCTGGCTTGAGCTTGAGCAATCGCTGCTGGATCTTCATACTGATACTGAGGAACCTTAGTTGGTTTTGCATATTCCTGAATTCTACCTGCTGTTGGAACTACAGCCTGGTGGTATTGCAGTTGAACTACTTCCTCACCTTGAGGATGATATTTCGGCTGAGTTGTTTCAATGTGGTATTGTTCTGGTACTCGTGGCTTTTCTACTACGGGTTTCGTGTATTGAGGTGAATATGCTAAAAGTTGCTGAGGATACTGAGGAGCGTAATTAGTCTCCTTCAAAGGTCGACCAGTCGATCCAACAGGAACCAATTTAAATTCTTGAGCTTGGTTAGCATTTACAAGTTGAAGCAATTCTTGTTCAAATGTTCCAAGTTTTGGTTCTTGGTAATTAGACACTTGGTAAGGTGGCGTGTCTGATGCGCTAGCTCGCAATCGTGCATTTTGCAAAGCTTGAGCGCGGTATTGAGCATCTTTTTGAGCTTGGACTTCAGCTTGAGCTTCAGCTTGAGCTAAAGCTTGCGGGTGAAGAACAACTGGTGGCCTAGGTGGTGCTACTGCTGGGACTCTCTGTCGATGGTAGGCTTGCTGTAATTGTTGTTGTTGTCTGGCATAGGCCGGAAGAGGCGGTCGTGGTCTTGGTTGGGGGGCGCTTTCTGGGGCTGGAGCTGGAGCTGCGTACTCTTGGGGTTGCCTTTGGTACTGCTGCAGCAGCGACAAATATTCGGGCGGTAACTGAAATAAAAAATCCCATTACTACTGCATACAAGTAAAATTTTAAATCTGTTTTAAATCAAGCAAAATATTAAGAACAATGACTAAAATTGTTAGTAAACTGGGCATATACTTGTTCGAAGTATCATTTTTATAATAGTATTGCTAATACTGCTAAAAAGAACGATACACTGAGAAAAAAATAGGGATAAAAATTATTATACTAAATGTAAAAAGAGGGACAAATGACATCTTCTTGTCTTAGTTAATACACAGTTTAAAAGAGGTTATAAGAAAAATGAACATTTTTATTATACTGTACCATAACAACTTGTACAATACTGATAATCTCTTTTAAAATGTATTTTAAAAATCACAAGAATTGTAATTTGTTCCCATTTTTACATTTAGTATAATAATTTTTATCCCAACTTTTTTCTCAGTGTATAGTTTCTAATGATCATATCTACAAATGACTATCCGTGAGATAGTACATTATTTTAACGCCAGTTGGTAACAACTCGCTTATAAAATAAGTAAAAATATAATTTTTTTCCTTCCGTAAATGTTTGTAAATTTTATTTATAACGAAACAATGGCTGAAAATATCCGAAACTTAACAAGGAGAATATTGTTTATAATCGGTACAATTAAAGTCGTTCGTAGTCTCGGGGTTAATTAATTAAACTTTCTAACACGAAGGTCGAATGCTCGAAACTCGAATAAAAACATAATTTGTCTGTTTCAAACTTAAAAAAGAACTTAGATATATAACCCGTGTATTAATAAAAGCTAGTACTAATTTATCTGCATGTAGATATATACGTATTTACTATATTAAAAAAATAGCTTGAACTATATTTTTTAATAATTTTTTAAGAACAATATAATGCTGTAAATGTATCAAAGATCAGACACTGGAGCTAATGAAAGGCTGAAAGCAAAAAACTGTAATTAGAAATATAGTTTTCATCTCATATTACTAATTCAAAAGTGTAACTGAAGTAACATACATTAGATCATATAATATTTTATTTAGTAGAAATCTCATTTTCAGATTAAATACAAGATATCAGAATGGTTTAAAAATGTCAATTGACAGAACTAAAAGGGCACATATTCCCAGAATAAAGTTACTCATCCAGAAAAAGCAAATCTTGACTCTAATATGACTTTATTAGAAAGTAAAGGTAATTTAAGACTTTCACTGACATGAATATAACTTTTGCAAAAAAACAGTTTATCAGAAAAGTTCAAGTTGCAAGAAACAAATTAAAATTCGGTTAATAAGAAATTCAATTTATGATAATTGGGATCGCAGACGTCTGCTAACTGTGCCAGGATTACGAAGATATCAATCTTCATGACTGACTTTAAGTGTCAGAGCCCATCATAAACACGCAAAGAAGATAACTCTTGCTTAAGGCAACACTGAGAAATATTAGAAGCGAATAGTTCATGAAATTTGCGATAGATAAGTTCATATATTAAGCACATCAAACAACAAACGATATCAATCAGAAAATAATAACCACAATGATCGTATATCATTTCATAAAAATGTCAGCAAACTTTTCCTACGACAATTATTTACTTATGTAATTTTCATCGAACATGAGTCAAATGAAATGACGTTAAATTGCTCTGTTTCATGTGATTCCTTCAAATAAAACAAACAGTAAAAATATCCGTACTTTATTACGGACACGTTTCACAATTTATAACTCAATAGAGCACGCTCGAAAGATCATGATAAAATAGCGAATTATTTGGCCCCACTTTTTCAAATTATTTCATAAAAACCAAATTTATGAAAAGATAGATATAAACTTTCTAATCCGGTGAATTTGACTCTATTAACGGCTAGAATTAATTAAATATGTACCAATTTCAAGATCTTCGTTATCCTTTGATTTATAATTCGCATTAAAAATTGCATACAATCAAGTTGTGCATAAGTCGAACATATTAATCTGAATTTTGTTATGAGGTATTTATTGGATAAAAGTGAAAATCGAATTACGTTGCTTAATTATTTGCATTACGATATCCGAGACGTAAATCATTGTTGCATTGTTCAGTGTTAGGGTGAATCTTGATTACGAACAAAATGCGAGTTCACCGATCCGTTCTAATGAGTCAGCTGTAACGCGTGCAAGGCCGTCCGCAATGAAATTGAAACTGTGCTAATAAACAGGGTGGACGTACGGACGGATCTATGTTTAGTGTTGGGTGTGGTTTTACCGGTTCTCCGCTCGGAGAATGAGCGATTGGAGAATACAAGAAAACTTAGCAATTATGCAATACGCGCCGAGTCCAGACAACGCCGTATATACCATTTTCAGAACCGATCGAGGCCATTTTTCAGAAATACGTGTCACATTTTTCCATAATATATCGCGAATGCAAAACGAACGTTGATAACGATCAAGACACATTTACCAATTCCTAGCCATTATATTAATTCAAACTATGACATACTTTATGCCTTATTTGCTTCATTCAATTACATTCATTATCACAATTTTTTTCACTTTAATTAATAGCAAATATTTTTCATGCCAAAATACAATTACTATGCAAGAGTAACAGTAATTCTCAATTTTTTGAACATGTTTTTAATATATTTTAATTATTTAATTATTAAATGTTAGATAATTAAGATAAGAAATTTATATTACACTGAAATTAATATATTTAAATCAATATAGTATGAATTTTCGTATAGTCCTATTGATTTCGCTTGCTAAACAGCCATTTTTATACTTGTTACTTATTTAAATCGCTAATTAATATTAATTTCCCACTTACTAGAATAATAACGTAATCAGCGTGCAAATATTTTACCGGGCGGACGTTTTTATCGAACATTTCCTGCACGCGTTCACATTTGTTGAGCTTTTTCGTATTTGATTGCAATACTTTATTTGTTGTTGCGTGTGATTTTTTATTCGCAAATTAACATCAGCTAACAACAGCTCGATTATACGCACGCATGGATATGTTTTATGGACTTCTTGTCACTGAACTCTAATTTGCGTTATAAAACATGCGTTTTTAATTTATGCGAAAAACAGAACACAACGACGTTGATATAACTGTGCCCTTTTTAAGTATAAGGAATAACGTTCTCCTGTTTATAATGCATTTAATACGCAATGCCACCTTTTCACTCCCCAGCAAAGTATAATTTAGTATAATTATTTACAATGTTGTATGGCGAAGGTGAAGAAATTTGAATGAAGAATTTATTAATATAAAAAGTTACGTTGTTAATAATATTATTTGACTTATAACAAGTTATTTCCTTATACAAAAACCTTTTGATAAAAAACTGCTAACGTACGTATATTTATTTAAATAAAAAAATAAAATGATATTAAACTCAAACTATTAAATGAATGAAGTTTCTATTTATTATTAAATATTTATAATTCATAATATTATAAATTTAATAATAATCATCTAATTAAATAACATTTATAACATAAATAAAACATATTGTCATGTGGATTAAAATAAAAATTTAAATATTGTGGTCGAAAATTATATATAAGTTATATCTATTTAATGTATAATTTAAATACACTTAACTTTACAATTCATAGTTCAACATTTAGACTTACTTTCATTCCATATATATTTGATCCTAGTAAAAGTTGATCGGGCAGTAACCAGGCATGTAATGATTCACCAGCCAGGGGCCTAAGAAGGTGGCGTCATTCTTGAAGGCCCCCGGCAGGCGAACCATAACATGTCCTGTTACCGCCTGGTCAATTTTTACTAGGGATATGTTGTTTGACATACACGTAGAAAAGATGTTAAATATATGAACTCCTTAAAGCCCAAGTGGTATAACTCCACTTTTTTTTCTTTTTTCTTTGTTACGATCAGTATCACGTTTTCTTACTTATATACTTATTTTAACATACTTCTTCGTTTAATACAAAACATAGTACCTTGTAATGTTCAATCGAAATAAATTACACGTCAATTCAATAATTAAATCCAAATATTTCTAAGCTTAAGGTCGTATTATTATAAAACCGTGACGAAGGAATGATTTCATTTAGTGAATTAGCAATCAGAGCCGATAGGTACCTAGCACTTATCAGCCGAGCACTTTTAAACTCGGTTCGCGGTTCGAAAATCCGAAGGCGCGTGGAAAGTAATAGTTTCGCATGGAACGATCTATTGCGACAGAGTTCGCAAGTTGCTCAGATCCTGAACAGGACCTCCTTGTTAACTCTTTGCGCTCGACGATTGGTGTAAAAATGGCGTATCGCGTTCACGGCTAGTTAATATCTAATGTATCTAGCGATATGCTGCCAACGGTCACGGTTGACCAACGTGATAGATGTTAAACCTCCGGTTAGGAGTGACCGCGTCTTTCCGACAGGAAGCGACTTCGCGGAAATATTGGGCCGTAATTGGGAAGGTTGCGATTGGTCATTACGTAATAATAATGAATGTTTCGAAAAATCGTTGGCTATTAAAACGATCAATATAATCGAACAGACCCATGTTTCCCATATTTATCCTTACACCTATACTTAGGAAACGGATCATTTAGCTGTTACTTCAGCCACCTTTGACCTTTGTATATGAACAAATTTGTGGTTTCATTATTTGATGGAAATTAGAATTAAGATAAACCAATTGTAATTTCAGAATGCGAATAACTGAAGCAAATAAAAATTTTCTAGATATTACGTAAGTGCAAGAAAATAATTTGTGAAAATAGAAATAAATAAAAGAATGTTGAAAGCAACACTATCAATTCATGACATTCTTTAATATTTGCTTATGAAGGGAATAATTTAAAAATTTAGAGGTCTGCATTTGATTTTTTGTAACAGCGTGCATTTTTATGAGCAACAAATGTGAAAAATGTTTTAATTACTATGTTGATTATGTATAGGAAAAAACATATTTTATTATAGTGAAGTATGACTCTTATTATAGTTATTTTTAAATCTGGTAATGAAATGCTAAAAAAATTTTCTAAATTTATTTGAAACCATTAGTAAAGGAATTTGTCAAATTTTCAGCCTTATACTATTGGTCGGATGAAAATATTTGAAAAAACGAATATTAACAAACGTTGAAGTATATAATCTAATGAATTAATTTCAAAATATTTGTTTCGTTACTTAGGATAAAGAATTTCTTGAGAATGCTACTTCTATTTAAAGTCTGAATGAAATGTCATTTCGTCTGGCGCAGAAAGAAGCGAACGCGACTTGTGTATTAGATCATCTTGTATCAATTTCCTTTGCGAACGAATGTCTAGCTGCTCGCCGAATTAGGTAAACGCTACTGCACGAGAATTCGCGAATGCCGAGCTTCGTATTTCTACTCAGTTTGCGAGTGTTACAGTGCTCCAGTCGCTGGATCATAATTCATTGCTTGGCTTTTTCTGTTATAAAGCACTTTTATTGAATTGGCCCTTAAGTGGATTTTCCTGCTTGCAGAATTTATGTCTCACGCATTTGTCAATTACGTACAAATTTGAAAAATAAGCTTCTCTATTTCACTTCGTCAAATAAAACTTCGAGCAAATCATAAATGTCACATAAACACTGCCAAACTTGAGGAACAGTTGCTCACAAATCTTATTATGTTAGAAAGTGTTTCTCAAAAAGTTTGTTCATCCCATAATTAATTCCAAGTATCTTTGTGATATATTTATGGTAACCCAATTTTTTTATCATCTGATACCTTGAAAAATTGACGAGAAAATATATTACCAAAATAATTACAAATTAAACAATTATTTTTTGATAGAAGATATTACAATACGAATTTTCAAATAAATAATATTTTTTCCGAGTAATTCATTCTTCGGATATAAAAACTAGAAGAATTAAAAAGTTCTGTTTCACGTGTACTTCCTAAGGCACGGTAATATTTATGAACCGAGTGTTTAAGACTTATAAAAACTTTGCAAGCAGTGATAAAATTTGAGAGTTGGATTTTGTAATAGTGATTTTTATGTAGGCAATTATTCATTGTTGTAATAGAAAAATGTTTGTTTTATGAAAACATATTTTATACCTCTTGTGCGTCATCGCCGTGCCGAATGATGTATTGACTGGGCGAAGCGCCATAAACCGCGCTGGCTGTGATTGGCGATCTTTTGCCGGGCTCTTTCACATCGATCTCTAGCAACACAACGTCGTCTGGTTTCGAGAGCGCTGCACCTTTTGAATTTTCCGCGACGTTTGACACGGTCTCTTTACCGACAGTGACCGTCAAGAGACCTATAATTTCAACCAGAAATGGAAATTTGTTATTAGTTTCTCGTAATTTTTTTCTTCTACTTTTACTTACATATAAATAAATATTTTATTTTTAAAAGATAAATATTTTTTTGATAATTGCTACAAAAGATAGTGAACAATATCGCAACATTTAAAGGTAAACAATAACTTTATAGTTTTGTCCTGTAGCACGGTAATTTTTTGTGGTAGTTTTACATAATTTTTTATTGCATTTTTCAAATACGGTATTTAATGCCAGGGTCATTTAATAATCGTACACATATTACACCAAATTTAAAATCAGTAAGCAATATTTATAATTCAAATGTTGTAGTTTATTAAGTAAATTAAATATAAAATTATGAACTTTGTACTAAAATTTGCAATCTATAATTTTCATCATGATTACAAATTTGTCATGTGTATTCAAAAAATATAGCGTGTTTTAAAACATTCTTTTTTGCATTCCTTTCAGTATATTATAGCAGTTTTAATTTTGAAACACAAACGTCCCCGGTCCAACCGAAATTTAGAGGTAAAGTTTGCAAACCGCTAATTTTCCGGCCGGATCATTTTTCCGTTAAAATAAACATTACTAATTAACCAATGACCTGTGCCTTGAGTTGTAATAGCTTTTGAATATCAACATGCATACAAACAAAATACAAACAAAACGTCACATATTGTGCATTTACGATTAGTTAAATCTGTAAGTGAAAATGTAACGTATCGAAAAGCCGTCAACCATTCGACGTATTCCCGAACGTGCGAAATATTTTTATATTACGTAAGCCAGTAATACGAGTAGTTCGATTGAGTGAAATTTTAACGCTATACGTCTTCCCGACAAAGCCGTCACCAACTCGGCGAAGCATCCTCGCTGTATCGGCTCCTCCTATTCTCTCGCGCCGTAGATTTATTTCGATGAGGCAACTTCGAGTCGTTCTGCACGAACGAGAATACGCGGGACGAGGGCGGCGAAGTTGGGAAAGTTGCATACGTAGGGAAAGTTGTGCGTCCCAAGAAACTTTTCCCACGAGTTTTGCACCCGACAATCTTCCGTACGTGTTGACTGGCGCGATTGTTGAGAACGATATACGGAATCGCCGATAATCTCAAATCAGTCTACGCATTCGACTACGATACTACTTCTCCATCTGACTTCCGCCCTGCCTGATATTTCGTCCAACTGTATCATTGCAACTTCTTTGTCGGTTTGAACCTCTACTTTTGTTCCTTTCTTTCGATTTTCGTGAAACTTTAAGACAATCATGATATTCCAGTCTATTAAATTGAACTATTAATACTTTATTCGAGTTCGTTAGATTTATTAAAATTAATTAAATCCGCATTCTTTTCAATGATTATAATAATCTTTAATTATAAAATATTTTAATGCACACTGAGAAAAAAACATAGCTAATTCAACCAAAAAACATAGTAATTGTAACAAGACAAATATTAAAATGTTTATTTTGTTGAGTTTACCATGTTTTTTGGTTACGTTAACTGTACACTGAGAGAAATAGATAGTTAAAATAATGATCTAGATAGTTTTTCTGAATATCTGTGATAGTAAACTTTAATATCTGTGGATAGTAGAGCACACTACTATCTGGATAATTTTTCGAACTATCTGGATAGTAAATTAAACTGTCAATAAAATAATAACCTACTAATACAAAGTATAATGAATTAAAAACCGAACTTAAGTACATAAACCTTTAAACACATCAATTAGTTCTATAAGGTTAAATGCTGTCAAACACCAC